>JADRCH010007488.1:1298906-1606267 GCA_019843965.1 Rhynchomys soricoides | reverse complement strand
TCTCTCTCTCTCTCTCTCTCTCTCTCTCTCTCTCTCTCTCTCTCTCTGTGTGTGTATGTGTGGTGCATGTGCATGTTAGGGGTGGAGCACATGCATGAATATATGCAACATAAAAAAATGTAGAATTTTGCTCTATTGAGTATGTTATATTTATACTTAATTTCATTTTCTCAAATTTCCAGTTCTTAAGCTATTTTTCATTAAAGTAGTTATTATGAGAGTGTTCAGAATTATATTTTATTTCTGAGAACTATTTGAAACATACTTATATTTCCAAAGTGAAAAAAAATCATAATTAGTCATTAATATGGTTTTTACATCAATGCCAGATAATTTCATAAAATAAGTATAAGATCAATTTGCCATGTTAATGATTAAATTATATAATTGAACTATTTATCAATTCAATCACTGTCATGACTAAACTGGGTGAGAATAACAGTTTTAAAACTCACATTATTAAGTTTAGTATACAAAATGAGAATGGAAAAGTTTTTCCAGACATTGCAGAAGGAAACTTAGGTAGCTCACAATGTACTAAGCTCATTTGTGGGATTTAGTTGATGTAATAAAGAGTTTCACATTTTAACAAGAAGACAATGAAAAATGGAATACATTCCTTCTAGATGGTAAAAAAAATTGAGAATCCAAAATATTTATTTTATACTCTCAACAGCAAAATGAAATGACTAGCTTTATATGAACTTGACACAAGTTAGAGCCATCTTAGTGAAGGAAACATCAATAGAGAAAATGTTTCCATAATAAATGGGAACTCATGAAACTGCAAAGTTTTGTGTAAGGCAAAGGACACTGTCAATAAGACGAATTGGCAACCTATAGATTTGGAAAGGATCTTTACCCACTCTACATCTGACAAAGGGCTAATATCTAAAATTTACAAAGAACTCAAGAAGTAAGACACTAACAATCCAAATAACCAAGTTTTAAAAATGAGATACAGAACAATGAATTCTCAACTGAGTAATCTCAAATAACCTAGAAGCAATTAAAGAAATGTTCAAAGTCCTTAGTCATCAGGGAAATGCAAATCAAAACATCTCTGTGGTTTCATCTTATATTCATCATAATGGCTAAGATTAAAAACTCAAGAGATAAAACATACTGGCAAAGATTTGGAGCAAGGGGAACATTTCATCATTGCTGGTGGGAGTACAAACTTATACAACCACTTTGGAAATCAATTTGGCAGTTTCTCAGAAAACTGGGAAGAGTTCTACCTCAAGACGCAGCTATACCACTCCTGGGCATATACACAAAAGATGCTTCACCATCCCACAAGCATACTTGCTCAACTATGCTCATAGCAGCTTTATTTGTAATAGCCAGGAACTAGAAATAGCCTAGATGTCTCTCAACTGAAGAATGGATAAATAAAATGTAGTAATTCTACACAATGGTATACTATTCAGCTATTAAAAACAAAGACATCATGTATTTTGCAGGTAAATGGATGGAACTTGAGAATATCGACCTGAGTGATGTAACCCAGTCCCAAAATTCATGTATAATATGTATTCATTTATAAATTAATATTAGTCATAAAATACAGGTGCCATGCTGCACCGCACAGACCCAAAGAAGCTGGACAATGAAATCAAGGAAGCTTGAGTCTCACTTAGAAGGGGAAATAAAATAGATATAATATGCAGATAGAGGGAGGGTGCTTGGGGGAAGGGAGGAAGGGGAGGAGAATGAGGTTCTGAATCAGTTTGACAAGAGAGATGACTAGTCATGGGAGTGAATGGAACTCTGTAGCTGACAGGGCTGGAGTGGTGGTAGTCATCTCCAGAGCCAGAGGGAGATCTGAGATATGGAATGTGGCCAGGAATCAATTGGGGTAACCTTGACTTTGGCCTATTTCATTAGGGATGTGGAGCCTGGGGATGCTACCTCCTATGACCAGGCAAGAACCCCAGTGGAGAGATAGAGGGCCAACACACCCAGGGAACTTTTGGCCCAGAATTTATCCTGTCTTCAGGAGGTTCTGGCATGGGGGATGGATCTGAAACTGAGGGAGTGACCAGCCAATAACCTGTCCAATTAGATACCTATCCATGGGCAAGCAATAATTCCTAACACTATCAATGATACTCTGTATTGCTCGCAGACAAGAGCATGATGTCTTTTGAGAGGTTCCACACAGCAGTTTACTCAGACAGATCTAGAGACACCCACATCCAAACAATGTATGGAGCTTGGGGACTCTTATGGAAGAATAGGAGGAAGGATTGCAGGCCCCACAGGGGGCAGAAACTCGAAAAGAAGACCAACAGAGTCAACTATCCTGGACCCTTGGGGCTCTCAGAGTCTGAACCACCAACCAACAAACATGGGCTGGACCTAGGCCTTTCCATACATACGTAGCAGATATGCATCTTGGTTTTCATGTGGGTCTTAAACAACTGGAATGAGAACTATCCCAAATGCTGTTGCCTGTCTATGGGATATGTTCTAGCTGTGTTCACTTGTCTGGTCTCAGTGGGAGAAGTACCTAACCTCCCAGTGACTTGAAGTGCCAATTTGCTTTGGAGGTTACATAGGTGGGGCCAACCTGCCCAAAGGAGAAAGAAAGGGAGGTTGGGGAAAGGATTGTGGGAGGGGTCACTGGGGGGGGGCAGTGAGCAGGATGTGAAGTGGATAAGTAAAAACAAGAGGAAAATGAGTTGTAGGCATGTCTGTAGGGCATTTTCTTAATTAATCATTGATGCACAAGCACTCAGCCCTATATGGGTGGTACTATCCCTGAGCTGGTGGTCCTGAGCTCTGTAAAAATGCATGACTAAGCCATGGCCATGGTTAGCCAGCCAGTAAGAAGCACCCCTCCATCAGCTCCTGTTTTTATGTTCCTGCCTTGTTTGAGGCACTTCCTTGTATAGTATACTGCCTCTGAGAACTATGACTCAAGATATTAAAAAAAAAATAAAAGAAACATTTTCCCCCAACTTTCTGTTGGTGGGCTTTTATGTGTTTGTTTGTTTGTTTATCATAGCTATAGAAGCACTAACAAGAAATGAAGTAATTGCCTGGTGGTGGCGGGCATGTCTTTAATCTCAGTACTTAGTAGGTAAAGGTATTTGAATCTCTGTGAGTTCGAGGACAACCTACTCTACAGAGTAAGTTCCAGGAAAGACAGGGCTATATAGAGGAACCCTTTTTGAAAAACAAACAAAATAAAAAGCAAACAAAACCAAAAACCCAACCCCTTCCATTTCCCAAAATGAATGGAAATAATGTTTTTTTTAATGTTTTATGAATATCAAAAGTTGCTATTTTGTAATCAAATATTTATGTGCAACAATTATTTTTTCTCTGTGGTATTACTGTTTTATAAGCTGTTATTTTCATTTTTATTTGCACATATTGAGTGCAGATTATATTTAGTTTCATATAGATACATTTATACATATATAGTACACTTTGACTATGTTCAACATCATTCCCTCTAGTCCTCTCCTTCCTTTGCGCTATCCTTTCACATTAGTTTGCTACATCTCTATAGACAGTTTTTCTTACGTTAATATTATATATGTATACATATAATTCACTTAATGTTTCCTCCAGTTATCTTCATTTACATGCAAAACTGTAATGTAGTTCTCTGTGGGTGAAAAGAATTCCATTATATACATGACACTCTTTCCTTCTTCATCTGTTTTTGGATAGTGAAGCTGATTTCATAACTTTGCAATCACAAATACTCCATACTGTATTATGTTGACTTAGATAAATACTTAAGAATGGTGTATTTGGATCATGTAGATTTTTTTTCAGATTATTGAGGAATATCCATTTTCATAGTGGCTGTATCATGTTTTAAGGAAATTTGGAGATGTTAAATGTGCTCTATGACTTGTGATTAGTACATAGCTAAAAATTTCAGTGACAGTTAAAAATTTAAGTGAAAAATATATGTCATCTATGTAACTTACAAAGCATCAAATCTTAGCAATCCAGTGCTCGGTAGAATACCAGTTGTTTGGTCTTGTGAGATTATAACTCAATATTGAAGTCTTGACTTTTCAGAGAATATTGTGTTACATATCGTCTTAGTTAGGGTTTTACTGCTATGAACAGATACCATGACCAATTCAAGTCTTATAAAAGACAACATTTAATTGGGTCTGACTTATAGGTTCAGAGGTTCTGTTTGGTATAATCAAGACGGGGACATGACAATATCTAGGCAGGCATGGTGCAGGAGAAGCTGAGACTACTACATCTTTATCTGAAGGCTGCTAGGGGAAGACTACTGAATTTCAGGCTGTTAGGGTGAGGGTCTTGAGCCAATGCCCACAGTGACACACCTACTTTAACAAAGACACACCCTCTAATAGTGCCACTCCTTGCACCAAGAATATACAAACCATCACACATATGACAAAAGATTAAAATTCATGACTCAACACTAAACTCCAAATGAACATACATTTGTAACTTTCTCAAAATTTTCATTGGCAAAATCATCATATTTATCTGCATAAGCTCTTTTATGCTCTGACACTATTGGATTACCTTTGGTGGTATCACATATCACTGCTAAAAATATTTCAAAGTTCTTTACCAGAAATGTGCATTTTTAATATGACTGTAATTTACACCTTTCAGGACCTAGAAACATTAGCTTTCTGGCAACATTTTAACAGTTACATACTATATCTAATTTTCTTTTTGTGTGTGTGTGTAACTGAATACATTTTATGATTCTGTTGTTTTTAATAATCAACACATCTTAGCATTTTGTAGTTGTAAAAATAAATTAATATATTTTAAACACTCTAATCATCCATCAGTTATTATTATGTTTAAGAAAATAAAAATATATTAGCAATCACATTCCTGATATATAATCTATGTCAATATGAAATCAATATGTTTATGAACTAGGAATGCATGAAACAATCACTCACATTAATTTTTTATTATTTTTCAAAGTATATGTAACCCATTCCTATATTTATGACTAAATTAGCAAGAGAGACATTCTTGGATCTCTATACTGCTATGTTAGTCAATCCTATATATCAAACAATGGTTCCAAATTAGTGACATTCACTTATATTTAATTTATTATTTATATATATGTATATATACAAATATACAATATACAAATATATAATAATTTGATATATATATCTCAAACAAGGCATGGTAAATTATGCTAAGTTAAAGCCACAAAATATTATTTTTTAGAACAAAAGGAAGCTCTAATTCATAATAGTCTCCAATTTTCATGGTTAGTCACAGCCCACACGGAAACTTCACACCAGTCTTATGTGTTCTTCATAAATATTTATTTTGTTTTGGAGATCAAATTACCCATATAAAAATGGTAATAATAGAAGAGGATGGAATTTTTAAAGGTAGTGAACATGCCCATAGATGGGACTGTATTGATTTATGCTTCTCCATACCATATTAGATTGTATATATTAAATATATTTTGTATCTTTTTCTCTATAAATCTCACCACAATTAGAAGAATTTTTGTAGACAAGAATATATTATATCTTAATTATACTTATAATTTATTGTTCTTACCTCATGAAAACTCATTTTTAAGGTATAAATTGAGTGCTAACCTGTGCTAAATATGGACTCTAGAATGTATTTAGTAAAGATCTTAAACTATTAATCTGTAATTTACATACTTTATCCTATACCCCCAACCAAGAAATTATTTGATTAAAAGTTTTGTATTGCATTTAAAAATATGAAACTGATTAACATGACTTATTCTTGAGTTTTATTTTTAAGTTAAAGCCCTCATATCACAGTGAGAGAGTATTTGATTAAGACAGATATTCCTTTTCTAAGTAAACCTAGCTTGTAAGGAGACCTGAAGTGATAAAATAGGCAGCACAGATGAGACACTGGGAAGAATGTCCTAAGGAACCAACGTCTTTATATTTTAAATGAAAAACATTCTCCTTTGAAATACTGTCTGTATTCCTAATTGAAAAAATGATGAATGTGAATGTAGATTTTTAGATTGTGCAGAATACTAATTAAAACATATTAATTAAAATCTTTCAGAAATGGATAGTGTATATAAGGCTTTACTTAATCTGATCAAAATAAAATAAAACAAAACCTTCTGAACATGTCATATTCTGATCCCAGTTGAAGATTTGAAGACTGGGATCTGGATTACATAATACTAAGACAAATTTCTGACTAATAAACACATAATTTAATATGGAGAGAAACAAATAACAACTATAAGGGAAGGTTTGCAGTTCTAGAACCATAAGTATTTTAGTATGAAACAGACATACTGGATTTTGTCTTGTCCTGTGCTATTTGCCTCAGTTTGTTTGTTACCCCACACTACAATATGAGAGGAATTAAGTATCTTCCAAGAGCAAGTGTTATGTTCATTTCTATTTGCAAGTAGAACTCTAAGCAAGAAAACAGTAACTGAGATATGATACAGGAATATGATCACATTGTTTGCTCTGTACATACCCAAAGTATATTAATCGGCACTCACTTTCTTTCTATTTTCAAATACATGCCTTTCAAAGTCAGCTTCCTCAAACATGTCAAAATGCAGCAAATGCATTTGAGAAATCCTTTTGAATTAATCCTGAGACACACAATTCACTGCTTACCTATCAGTTCCATAGGAACATAGTGCCGTAGTAACATGGATGATCAGCAGAATGGATGCTGAAAACTGTCAAAGTGATATCCTCTTGCTTTTACTCACTGACAGATTTGACAGCTACAATTTCTTAACACTCCTTTCATTATTTGAGAACAGATATGGGCTAGAATAAAATCCCCAACCTGCCTGGCTGCCTGTGGCACATTCCAAAAATATTTCTTCCACCCCTGGGTTCACAAGGAATTGAAAAGAAGAGTTAAAGTTCTTTTGGGCTTTCATATGGATGTCTTCTAATACTGTTGCCTTACAAACTACACCTGTCAACTAGCATGACCTCTCTGTGGGACTCAAGATAGGAGTGAGCTATATTTTGAAGGCTTCCATCAGTGATACAACCCTGCCATTCTTCTTTCACCTCGCAAGAGTAAATAAGAAAGTAACATCTTGACACTGACCTCGTTATTTTTTATCCCATAACATCTTCAAGTATAAAAGCAGTTGTGCATTTACCCACAAGCCATTTTACAATTCGTTACCAGATAACACTAATGAGTCCATATTCCTTAATTCGTCTCGGTGGAGTCTTATTATTCTCTGATGTTCCTGTTATGACTGCATTAAGTTCTGATCACCTCAATTTATGTATAAAATTTAGGAATTGAAATAGATTTACTATACCTAACCTACCAAAACCAAATATATACAGATATCATGGTTGTATGGCTGACTGGGGTTGTATTTCATTTTAACTGCCCAGCAATAGGAGAATATATATATATATATATTAGAAAATGGTCAACATTCAAATTATGGTTTCTATTGAATGTGTACCAGTTTATTTCTATTGTGACTTCAAAAAGTTTGTCCTAAAGTAAACAATGATCCAGAGGCTGTCCGTTTTTCAAATATGTTTATTAAATAACATCTGATCAGTATGTTTCCTTTTCTATGATTCTTCATAGTCAAAAGCTCTCTTGAGTCTTTTTATTCTTTTGGTTTTCCCACAATAGATACTGAGAGAATCAGATTACATAAGGCAAAAGATGAGGTCGTAATAAATTATTCATATGATATTAATTCTGTCACAAATTAATTATTGGTGGTTAATTGGGACCAATACCATCAAATTTAATAAATCTTGAGACATAGATGATGTGTAAAAATTACTCATTTCCTGAGTAAGAGAGTACTATTATATCTCTGTGACTCTAGGGCTAGGGATCCAGTGCCTTCGGGCAAGGGTATCAAATGCCAGTGACAATCATATAGTGGTAGAAGGCATAGTATGCAAGGAAATTATCTCTGACCCAAAGTATTTCCCTGAAAACTCCTAGACAAGACTAAAAGGATAATCTACTAGACAGAGCAAATATTATCACCTGCCCACCTATATTCCTATCTTGCTTTGCATTTGTTGTATTCAAATAGGTACGTATGGCATTAGACTTTGAGTACTTTGAAATGAAAGACAAACACTACTTAATTGATGATGGAATTACAAAGTATTTGCTCTGATAACTTTCACTGAACTGAAATCCTTTTTTTTTTTTTTTAAGATTTAGTTTGTTTATATGAGTACACTATAGCTTTCTTCAGACACACCAGAAGAGGGCATCAGATCTCATTAGAGATGGTTGTGAGCCACCACGTGGTTGCTGGGAATTGAATTCAGGACCTCTGGAAGAGCAGTCAGTGCTTTTAACCACTGAGCCCTTTCTCTAGCCCCTGAAATCCTCTTTTAAGACTGGATCTCCTCTAGCTTGTTTGATATCTCTAGAACTCTTCATAAACTTGCCTTATCTCAAAAACAAAATATTCGAGATTAAGCAGGTTTGGATACATATTAACCATTGTGTAAGGTGAGGTCCCATCTAAATCACTATAGTGGCCACCAAGAACAAGATACGTAAAAGACAAAAGATATGGACCTGGTACATACTAGAAAGGCTACCTACCTACATAAAATGGCATCCACCAGGAAACAACAATGGTTCATAGAAAAAAAAATGCTCCATGCCAAGAATACAGCAAGCAATAAGAGAGGGCAGTTGTCTTAGCTGTCTTCTCACTGTATTTTCTTATAAAATATCAACTTCAAGACAAGTCAACATATAAACTTCAAGGACTATTATCTACTTCTTAGTTCAGCCATATTATCCCCTCATTGAGTCTCTGCTTATCATTCAGTTAAGTGTGGTGGCTTTACAAGGATTATAGGCAGAATGATTTCACAACTTCAGTGCTATTTGTTTTATCCTTAGGTATGTTGAAACTACTTGCAATAATAACAGGTATAGAACAGACATTAAGAAAATAATAAAAAAAAACCTGGAAGTAGCTCACTACAGATAAAAGTTTAAATATTTATATAATCTAACAACAACAAGAAAAACCAGTAATCCTCACATAGATGAGAATTCCCCTAACCCAGAAATATACCTCTTCATAGCCATATTCTCTTTAGATTTGTCTCATAAATGATCTTCATTTATATCATATGTATTATGTAGAATATTATTTATTGTAAAAATTAGGATTGAATCCATCATCTACCATTATTGGTTATTTTTCATGGTGTTGTGCAGAAATATTTGACCAAAAACAATTTAAAGGATGTTTTTAAAGGCTTAAGTTGGCTTATGGTTTCAAGCAACAGTTCATCATGGCAGGCAGGTGAAGAACAGTGTTGAGTGTAGCTCTGTTGATCTTGGCAGAAGTACAAGTCAACAGCTCTGAATGACATGGGAGATTAAGAATTACAGAACACCAAGTGGAAACTAAAGTAAGCATTACCTCAAGCCATGCCCCTGATTTTGTCTGATAGTGGCAACATCATCTTAAATGTTCCAGTGTCTTGGATGGAATGCCAATGAGAACCAAATGCTTAAAGCCTGAAAGGAATATTTTAGATAAAAACACACTATACACACACTATTTGGTTAATGTTACATATTAAACTATGGCTGTTGTGTTTCTACTCTGAAGAGAACAACTTGCAAGTATGTGTGTATTTTCCAATTAATGTTTTGATGATGCTAAATCTATGTGTTCTAATTCTTGTCCTGTAACTTATTAGTTAGATAACTTTGAGCTAGTTGTCTAAAGTCCCAGAATGCTTAAATCCCATGCCTTCAAGAACTACCAATACCATCTACATAATCAGGCTATTAGCAAGAATTAGGGGATTATACTTTTAAAGTGCTTATTAGCCTTTTTAGTAGGTAATGTGTGATTAATCAATTAGTGCTATAATTATAATAATTATCATTAAGACTATTAGTCAAAGATGAAGGAAAATGAAGATGCAAAGTAGAGTTACTTATGTCAGAGGTTGGATAAATGATAGTCTAATGAAAAACATAAAATCCATTCTTAATACTTAATGACTGACAAGCACTCACGATAGAGTATTTAATCAAACCCCCTTTGACTAATTTGATAAGAATTGTTATAAGTTCTTTGAAATGTCACAGAATTCAATAGTGAAGGAACCAACTTTTGGATTTCCTGACAGTAAATTTTTTTCCTGACTTAGTCCTTTTTGATATGGTCAGGTTTTCATATTTATGACTCAGGTTTGGTAGTTTATATGAGTCTAAGGATAGCTAAAAAAGAGGTATTTTTCCAGTACTTGCATTATGAATAATCCTTTGAAAATAGAAATAAAACTCTCTATGTGAAACACATTCAGATGTGAAAGGTAGCATACTGATGCATATGTAAAGGGAAATTGTTTATAGAGCATGGGTGTAAATATATAAACTAATAAAACATTGGAGTAAACACAGTTACTCCAAAGCTAAAAGAAAGTAAAAGTATTCTATTATCTAGCAATGTTTCTACTAAAGACTTAGAAAAATTGAAATAAAAACATCAAAGAGATTCTTGCACTATCATGTTTACTGCAGCTCTATTCACATTATCTGGCATGTAGAATCAACCTAAATATTACTTCATAGGGAAATGGATTACTTCATAGGGGATGTGGAAAATAGGTATAGACAAAATGACATTATTTATCCATAAACTGAAAGAAAGGATATCATTTATATCAACATGTAAAATCCAAGAAACATTGTGTCCAATGAAATAGCTAAAGAAAGTAAATCAAATCACACTCAATCCTATTCATATGACAAATCATCAAATATTTATACCACAAAACTATAAAGTGGTTGCCATATACAGAAGTTATGAGAGATAACAGAGATAGTGAAAAGCTGGCCAAAGGATAAACAATTTCAGATGGATAGAATTTTTAGTTCTCTCCTATGTTACACCTCTAATGCATGTTTCCTCCTTCTCCTCCTCTCATGCCATCCTCTCCACCACCTTTCTCCCCTAAATCCATCTCTTCCCCTTTTTCTTCAGAAAAGAGCAGGCTTCTCAGAGATATCAACCAAATCCGGTATAACAAGTTAGAATAAGACGAGGCACATATCTCAAATGAAGGCTGGTCAAGGCAACTCATTAGGAGGAAAGGAGCTCCCATAACATACAAAAGAGTCAGGGACCGTCCTACTCCCACTGTTAGGAATCTCACAAGATGACCAAGCTGTACAACTATAACATATATGCAGAGGGCCTACGTCAGTCCCATGCAGGCTCCTTGGTTGGTAGTTCAGTCTCTGTGAGACCCTCTGTGCCCTGGTTAGTTGATTCTTATGAGCTGTGTTCTTGTAGTGTGAAGTGGAAACTTCTGCTTTACTTGGGAAGTCAGTTATGTCAAATGATGTTTTGCTTGGGCACATAGGTGAAAGGATGTCTTGCTAAAGCAGATGTGGAAAAAGGTTTACTTGGAGAAGACACAGGTGAAAGAATATTTTACTATAGGACACATAATGTTCAGAAGGAATATGACCCCCACAAACAGAGGGAGCTGGAACATTGGTTTGCTTTGCTCTACCTTGCTATTCTTCACGATCAACACATATGTATCGGTTTGCCTTACATTGCATTACTGAGCTCTGCTTGTGGTGATGCCATAGAGAGAAACTCCCTTAAGAAATCACCATGAGGTTTCGGGAGCTTCTTGTTGCTTTCACTAACTCAGACTGGTTGGTGAGCCATGTGCTTTCTCCTAGATTGAACTGCCTATGCTGGTTTGAGTGTGGTGACTGCCCAGAAGACAAGACTGCAACTGTCTATTTGTGGTTGGTGTTTGCTACAGGACTGAACAGCTGATATCCTGACAACAAAGATTGGATTCACCCCAAAGAACTATTTCTAAAAAATTTATTACCCCTGTTTCCTAATAACTTTTTTCCATTACCTATCGTGGGTGGTGGGCTAGAGAAGAGGTTGAACCCTTATTAAAGTAGGTTAGAAAAAATGTATGCCTACAGCAGTGTCCTTGACCAAAATGACTCTGCGTAATGTTTGGCTGTAGGTCTCTGCATCTGCTCCTATCAGTTTCTGGATAAAGCTTCTCTGAGGATCATTATGCCAGGACCTGGCGTACAGTCTAGTTGTATAGCAGAATATTATTAGGAATCATTTCATTGATTTTTTTTTCTTTCTTTTTCTTTGTTTGTTTGTTTCTTTCTTTCTTTCTTTTTTTTTTTTTTTGCCAGTCATGTTTGGTCCTATTACAGGTTTTGGGGTTATCCAGCATTTGGTTTCTGGTTTCCAGACAATATTATGAATGCACTCTATCTCATGACATAAATCTCAAGTTGGACCAGTTATTGGTTGGTTGCTCCCGTGAGGTTTGTGCCACCTTTACCCCAGTAGGCAAGACAAATTGTAGGCTGAAGGTTTTGTGGCTGGTTTGGTATACCAGCCCTTTCGTCACTGGAAGCAATCACACTTGCTCAACTATGCTCATAGCAGCTTTATTCAAAATAGCCAAACTAGAAACAATCCAGATGTCCCTCAACCAAATAATGGATAAAGAAAATGTGGTACATTTACACAATGAAGTATTGTTGTACATCTGTTAAAATCAAAGACATCATGAAGTTTGAGGGAAAGGGATGGAGGTAGACGAAGTCAACCTGAGTGACATAGCTCAGACCCAGAAATCCAAACTATGAGTGACATAGCTCAGACCCAGAAATCCAAACATGGTGTGTACTCCCTTAAAAGTGGATATTAGCTGTAAAGTAGAGGGTAGTAGTGCTACAATCTATAAACCCAGAAAGGTTAAATAATAAGAAGGGATCAATGGGGAAAAAGAACAAATTTCTCAGGTGGACTGGAAGCAAGTGTGGGGAGGGAACATGAGGGATTCAGTAGGGGTGGAGAGATGGAGGGAGAGAGTACTGAGAGTGATGATAGGAATTTCAGGGTGAGGTGGAAGCCTGAAGCAATGGAAATTCCCTGGAATCTACAAGAGTGACTCTAATAATATGGAGCACTGAACATAAACCGACCAGCCTTTTCTGCTGTTTCGTGTACTTAGTTGTGCTTTGAATTTCTTGAAGTTATAGCTTGATTTGCCTTTTTTCTTGTATATATTGGCTGCTTTTTTTTCTTCTCTTTACTATAGTTTGAGTTTTATGTACTTCTAGAATTTGCATGGGTCTGACTTTCCTTAGTTTGGGGGATCTTTTTTTTTTCCTATTATCTTGTAATAGATAAGGTTTCTGCCATTGACTTGTGATTCTTCTTCCTCATCTATACTTACAAATCAATGATTTGGTCTTTGCTGTTCTATTTTTCCTGTATTTTCCTTTCCTGTGATTTTATTTTTATCAGGTTAATTATCTAATTTGGTGATATCAGGAGACCAGGGGATAAAAACAAAAAGAGGCACAGAAATGACAAACCAAGTCCCCTCCTACCTTTTATCTGTTTTTGGCTTACCCACCCCTATCCTTCTTCCTCTATCTCTCCTCCCCCCTCCTCCTCTCCCTCTTCTCTGTCTGTTTCTCACTTGATCTCTTGTTCCCTGGAGAACTCACCATCAATTTCTCATTCTTTTCTTTGCTCCTGTTGCTCACTCTTCTTTTGTTCTGCTCTCATATATTTGCCCTACTCATTTTTAGATCTTTCAATCCCACAGCTTAGACCAACCTCACTTCTGTAGCTCAAGCATTCACATTACAACAGATGCATTATATCTTATTGATTTTATTTCTCTAGTAAATCTCAATATGGGATTTTGGTGTAATTTATTAAGTCTGCCACACACTTTATAAAAGCCATGAGAACAAAAATTTTATTCTATTGAAACCATTCTCAACATTATAGTTAAAATCTTAGATCATAGCTTATATTTAACATATATTTATAGAATAGGAAAAGTCTGAAATAGGAAAATGTTCCTGATATAATAAAGCTATATAATATATTTGGTTTTAAACTCAGAGGTTTATGTAAGGAAATAATATAGACTATCATTTATAAATGAACCTGGGATATTTGTGAACATTTACAGTTTTAATCATACAAAGAGTTATCAAAGAAATAACAGAGTATGTGAAAGTGGCATCTATACTTCCACAAATGTGTGAGCAAATTTTTAAAATATTTTTAGACCTCTGGAAATTAACTAGGGTTTGAAAGAAATCAGAAGAAATTTTAATCAAGCCAAGCACTGACTTTTCATTAAATTAGAGATATTTGGGGTATTTATTCTGCCTTTCCCTCAGCTCTATGCTTGCCTCAGTTTTGAAATTAGGTAGTAGAAATAGTTGTGCAATTCTAAGAATTATAAAACTAAATATGATGTATGCATAATATATCATCAAAACTGTTACAGAAATAAAGAAAGCACATGAAAGATAAGTTGTTTAGAGGCTAGAAAAGTAGAAATGGAGCTAAAGATGACTTCTCTTGAGGTTGATGACAATATTGTGAAATTAGATAATGGTGAATGCTACATGGGTATTTAAAGCCAACTAGATGTACCCCCTTGAAGAGGTGGTATTATTTTATAAGAATTAGATTTCTGTAAGGCTTTTATAAACAAAGGTAAACTCAGATACCTTATAGTTGCTAACCAAAAAGTCCACAAACATGTGTTTTTGAAATTCATATCACCTACATTATTTTGTATATTCTATGTTACTCTTAGGTCTTAGATACCCTTTCTAATCAATTGAAGTATTATTAATGTGGTACTTCAAATAACATTTAACATTTAATAATGAATTATCAGTTTAAAATTCAATTCTTATACATGTATATAATGCTAGGGAAATTTTAGTTCAAGATTTAGTAAAATAATTAGGTTGTATTCATGCTTACTTACCTATTGAAGTTCTGTGGTCTCCATAGCTGTATGCACATGTAAGTGTATAAACATATATGACACTTCAAACAATATTTGACATTTAATAATCATTAGTTTAAAATTCAATACTCATATATAATTAAAGTTAGGAAAAGTTAGTTAAAGATTTGATAAAATATTGTTGTCTACTTACCTATTAAAGTTCTATGTCTCCACAGGTGTATTCTGAAGTAAGTATACATGAATGTATAAACCCCACACATATACATGCACTTGTACACACATACACATACTTATACACACAAATGTGTACAAACTGGAACACACACACACACACACACACATACACATACAGACTTGTACAAAACATGCATATTCCCATCACACACATTCTAAGAAATAAAAATAAATAAGTAAAACACATGCAGATTTATTCTGGCTCATGTTGCAGAAGTCCAATACATTGTCAACGACTTTAACACTTTTACATCTGTGGTCAGGAAGAAAGATAATGAAATCCAACAGAGAGCAAAAACATTTACTTCATGGTGGATAGGAAGTACCAGGAAGATACAGAAAGGATAAGGACAAATAGAAGTATATAGTTCAATGGTATTTTGTTTCTACCTATCTGGCCTCACCTCCTAACATTTCTATGATCTCTCAATAATATCATCACATTATGATTCCCTCATTACCCTTACCCATTGATGAAATAAAAGACCTCATAATTGTGTACACTTCTCCACAGCCTCACATCTGGATGCCATTGAAAATCAAGCTATCTACACAAAAATGTTTAGCATCATCCTCCATGACCAAACACAGAAGTTTTGCAGCTTTAATGCATAAATGAAACTTAAGAAAATTTTGTATGGTTGTGATAAAATGATTATTATAATTAGGAGTTAAGTATCAATAATTAATATTTTTAATCAGATGCTAAAACAAGATCAAAGAGTGGTATAGTTGTAAATTAATCTGGGACACCTACATAAAGATAACTATGTGGGCCTTACTGGCTTGAATCACATTCTTTTACTGTCTAATGATCAGTCTTTACTTTCTTTCATTTTTCTTTTTTTATTGAAAGAGAATCTCTCTCATACAATACATCCTTACCACAGTTTGCCTTCCTTAGACGCCTACAAGCTACCCACCCTCATCTTCTCTCTCCCAGATTGACGTCCCTACTATTCTCCTTCAGAAAGGACAAGAACTCCAGCAGGCAACAACCAAATATGAGAAAACAAGATAAAAGAATACTTTCAAAACAAACCAAGATAGAGTCTCTATAATAAAGTCTACTAAACTTAGTGGTATACCAACTGTGACATCAAATGTTTTCTGGATAGCAGTCAAGGGTAGTCAAGATTATTGAGGCATGAGTAATCTAAGATAAAAACAACTCTTCATTTTTATAGTCTAATTAAACTCAAGGAAACACAGAAGTCTTGTTAGTAAGAAAGCTTGTTTGTGATAAGAGATATCTATAGAAGAATTATGTTACTTCTAATTTATCTATTTTCCTTAATTTTAAAATTATTATTATTATTATTATTATTATTATTATTATTATTATTATTTTGGTTTTCCAAGATAACATTTCTTTGTGTTGCCCTGGCTGTTCTAGAACTCACTCTGTAAACCAGGACTACCTCAAATACACAGGGATCTAATTGCCAGTACCTCCTTCAGTTTTGGGATTAAAGATATGTGCTACCACTGCACAGTAACCTGCAATTTATCTTAAAACATCAAGATGTATTTCTTTTAGATAAAATAGATTGTAAAGGGAACATGATAGATGAGCCAACATTTTCCTTTAAAAGATTGTATATGGGCAAGCCATTCAAAGGAACAAATTTAAACTGTTGTTATAGTGAAGGAATTTAGGTGCTCTATTTTTTATAGAGTACAATGCAAGCCTAGAATTGAGTACCATCCAAAGGACAGTTCAGCATCATGAACATTATCATTGACTCCCTCATCTACCATAATTTATGAACATCAATTACATAATGGACTACTTTGCTTGTTTTTATACACATTACAATTTGAAACTTTGGCATTGATGCAACAAAACCTTTTCTGCTGTGTAAGGATCGTGGCCAGCCAAATGATCTTCATAAAATTCTTTCATCAATCTGGAATGTCAGGCACTAACTGATTCCTTTTAGAAACTGTATCCAAGTGATTGGTACCTCACCATGTAGTTGTGTACTACTTATTTGTTCATACATTTCTGGCCAGGCAGAGAACTCGAGGTTGAATTATTATGACAATAGACATGAAGAGGTGCTGATCTTAACCCCGTTCACAGACGTGGCCACATTCCTTGGAGGCTAGCTTTCTCCTGGCATTATTTGGCTATGGAGCCCTGTGGCACAGGCTTAGTGAGCTAAATATTTTTATCCTCGACGGATATTTCATAATTATGAAACAGCTGTCATGTGTTACTCATAAAATTCAGGTCATCATGTGTGACAGGATAAATTTTCATTGTGTTAGCTTGCAATAAGATTATAACAGAGATTTGTGATATTCCTTTAGAATGCATCCATAGAACTTAAGAGTATGAAAACATAAAACAAACAAATTACGGAGGATTCTACAAAATTACATGATGGTGGTCTAAAAGTCTAATAGTCTATATACGAAGGAAGAACAGAATTTGCTCCAGATTGAACAAACCAAAGAGAAATGAAAACTGGGAGTAATGTGATCCTTAGTTTGATTGTTTTTGCTATAAAGAACACTGTGCAGATTTGTGCAGATTTAGTTGGACTTAATTCCTTAGGTTGGAAATAGTTTAAAATATCAATAACATAAACTATGTAACATTGCTGGGCAGTGGTGGAGCACACCTTTAGCCCCAGCACTTGGGAGACAGAGGAGGGCAGATTTCTGAGTTTGAGGCCAGTCTGGTCTTCTACAGAGTGACTTCAAGGACCGCAAGGGCTACACAGAGAAATCCTGTCTCGAAAAACCACAAAAATAAAACAAAAACAAAAACAAACAAACAAAAAAAAACCAAAAAAAACCTAAAAAATACTATGTAACATTTCACAATTTAAGGATAAAAGGAAAAGAAGCCCTTCATTTGAATTTGTATAGGATATTTGCTGTGTGGTTTACACAGTACGTGGGGTGCTGTGGGTAGAAAGATAGTGAAAATGCAGATTGCTTGTAAAGGACAAGTGACTGAAGAAGGAAATCAATCTTGGTAACTATAGATACTGTGATAAAAATATTCATTCCAAGGTAAAACAGCCATGGATTTAATTCTTCTAACAACATACACCTCCCCAAGGTATCCAAGGAGGTTATTAAATAACTACCTTAATTTACTTAACTGACAAGCAAAATTATATAAAAATTATATCAAGTTTGTTGCAGAGATTAAAGAAAATTATAATTTAAAATAATCAGTAACATGATTTCATGCTCTCAGAAAGTAAGAAATAAGCAAAAATATATAAATAGCAATATTATAATAATCATAAGTTATTGATTACATTTACCAATAACAAGAGGATAGTTGACATTTGATTATAACATAAAACTTGTGTGTGTGTGTGTGTGTGTGTGTTTGTGTGTGTGTGTGTGTGTGTGTTTCTAAAGCTTAATAGGACCAGAGAACAAAAGTTATTTGCTCCAGTTTAGAAGGATTAAAGAGAATTGAGACTGCGGGTCTTCAAATTGTCCATCTCTTTTTAAAAGTTTCATTGTTGAAGATCTTAAGAAGAGCTCTAAGCATGTACCCATTCATAGTTATCCTTTCTTTTACTTGTGGTCTTATTCTTGTCTCTTAAAGCAAAATCTACTCTTTTAAAAATATTTTTATTATCTCTTATATTGATTTATTTTTGCTTTAGGTATCTTACTGACATGTATATTTGTGTACTGTATGTGTGACTGCCACCCTTCAATTTCCTTAATACTGAAGTTATAGATGGTCATGAACTGCAATTTGAGTGGTAGGAATTAAATCTGAGCCTTCTAGAAAAGTAGCAAATGTTTTTAATGGCTATAACCTCCAGTCTTGAGGTCATGATGACCACAAACAACTCTCCTTTGGGTCTGGTACTTTTCCATTGAATCCCATCCAGATGGATAGAATTATTAACTCAATACCTGGTTTTTGTTACTAATAACCTCTCACAACATAACAGAGATTTTATTTCTTCTGTTCTTAGACCTATAAGCTATGATGCTCAGATCAAGAGATGCATAAGTCCTTATGACTTCCTAAAATATATACAGCTATTTCCTGCTATTACACTCCATAAAGCATACTTATGTTCATTGGTTCTTTCATGAATACTGTGTATTTAAGTCAGACTTGAACTTTATGGACATATTTTGCTAGATGCTTCAATATAGGAAGGTGTGTTATGAATGAGTATATGGACACATAAGACATAGACATATGTAGATAGTCCTGAATAAGGGTCATCACTTTACTGTTGATTATCTATTGAAAAAGTCACATCTAATTGTTCTCCACATATCACAACCTGAGTAGAGAAATAAGATGTTAGGAGACCTTCTCATGAATAAGTTTAAATTTGACTCATTTAATGCACTTATCTAGGTAGATTCATTAAGGCATACATGTGTATGGAATCAAATATGGACATATATGAACTTCTTTAAGGATTCTAGATGAATAATTGTAGATTAATACCAGTCTAAAGAACTAACAATGTGACAAAGCATACATTATATTTGCAAGTCTGGGTATTGTTCTAGTAATATGTAATATATGATTGTGGATGTGGGCACTGGTTGATATGCAAATCTCTAACCATGTATGTCAGTCTTTTGTTTTGGTTTGGTTTTATTATTTTTGATATTTTATTTACATTTCAAATGTTTTCATTTTCCAGATCTCTCTTTGGAACCTACCTATTCTTTCACCCCTCCCTAAGCCTCTATGGGGCTATTCCCTCACCCACCCATCCACCCACTCTTGTCTTCCCTCCTTGGTACTCTTCTATATTGGGGCATCTAACACCCTCCAGCCCAAGGGCCGCTCCTCCCCCTGATGGCTAACAAGACCCTCCTCTACCACATATGTGGCCAGCACTATGGATCCCTCCACGTGTATTCTTCGGTTGGTGATCCAGTCTCTAGGAGCAGCGGGAGGGGGGGGTCAGGCCAGTTGACACTGTTGCTCCCTCCATGGGGCTGCAAACTCGCTCAGCTCCTTCAGTACCTTCTCCAACTTCTCCATCTGGGGACCCACATGCAGCCCAACAGTTGCTATGAAGTGAATCTTGAGTATTCCGAAATTTTGAGCTAATATCTACTTATCAGTGAATACATACCATGTTACATTATTTTGTGACTGCATTACCCCGCTCACGATGATATTTTCTAGTTCCATCCATTTGCCTAAAAATTTCATGAAATCATTGTTTTAATGGTTGAGTAGTATTCCGTTGTCTAAATGTACCACATTTTCTGTATCCATTCCTCTATTGAGGGACATCTGGGTTGTTTCCAGTTTCTGGCTATTATAAATATGGCTGCTATGAACATAGTGGAACATGTGTATTTATTACATGTTGGAGCATCCTCTGGGTATATGCCCAGGAGTGGAATGGCTGGGTACTCACGTAATATTATGTTCATTTTTCTGAGGGTCCGCCAGACTGATTTCCAGAGAGATTGAATCAGCGTGCAATTCCACCAGCAATAGAGAAGTGTTCTTTCTCCACATCCAGGCCAACATCTGCTGTCACCTGAGTTTTTGATCTAAGCCATTCTGATTAGCGGGAGGTGAAAGCTCAGGGTTGTTTTGATTTTCATTTCCCTGATGACTAAGGATGTTGAACATTTCTTTAGGTCCTTCTCAGCCCTACAAGTTTCCTCAGTTGAGAATTCTCTGTTTAGCTCTGTTCCCCATTTTTTGATAGGATTATTTGGATCTCTGGAGTCTAGCTTCTTGAGTTCTTTGTATTTATTAGATATTAGCCCTCTATTGGATGTAGGATTGGTAAAGATCTTTTCCCAATCTGTAGCTTGCCATTTTGTCCTATTGACAGTGTCCTTTGCCTTACAGAAGCTTTGTAATTTCACGAGGTCTCATTTATCGATTCTTGATCTTAGAGCATAAACCATTGGTGTTCTGTTCAGGAACTTTTTACTTGTACCCATGTGTTCGAGAATTTTCCCCACTTTATCTTCTATTAGATTAAGTGTATCTGGTTTTATGCGGAAAGCCTTGATCCACATGGACTTGAGCTTTGTACAAGGAGATAGGAATGGGCCAATTTGCATTCTTCTACATGTTGACTGACAGTTGAACCAGCACCATATTTTGAAAATGCTGTATTTTTATTTCTACTGGATGGTTTTAGCTCTTTTGTCAAAGATCAAGTAACCACAAGTGTGTGGGTTCATTTCTGGGTCTTCAATTCTATTCCATTGATCTACCTGCCTGTCACTGTAACAATACCATGCAGTTTTTACCACTCATGCTGTGTAGTTCAGCTTGAGGTCAGGGAGGCTGATTCCCCCAGAAGTCCTTTTATTGTTGAGAAAAATTTTTGCAATCCTGGGTAATGTGTTATTCCATATTTATATGAGAATTGCTCTTTCTAAGTCTATGAAGAATTGAGTTGGAATTTTGAAGGAGATTGCATTGAATCTGTCCATTGCTTTTGGCAGGATGGCCATTTTAACTATTTTAATCCTGCCAATCCATGAACAGGAGAGATCTTTCCATCTTCTGAGGTCTTCTTCGATTTCTTTCTTCAGAGACTTTAGGTTCTTGTCATACAGGGCTTTCACTTGTTTGGTTAGAGTCACACCAAGATTCTTTATATTGTTTGTGACAATTGTAAAGGGTGTCATTTGACTAATTTCATTCTCAACCTGTTTATCCTTCAAGTATAAGAAGGCTACTGATTTGTTTGAGTTAACTTTGTATCTGGCCACTTTGCTGAAAGTGTTTATCAACTGTAGGAGATCTCTGGTGGAGTTTCTTTGGGTCACTTAATTATACCATTATATCATCTGTAAATAGTGATATTTTCATTTCTTTTTTCCAATTTGTATCCCTTTGACCTTCTTTTGTTTTCTAATTGCTCTAGCTAGAACTTCAAGTACTATATTGAATACATAGGGAAAGAGTAGACAGCCTTGTCTAGTCCCTGATTTTAGTGGGATTGCTTCAATTTTCCCTCCATTTAGTTTGATGTTGGCCACTGGTTTGCTGTATCCTGCTTTTACTATGCTAGGTATGGGCTTTGAATTCCTGATTTTCCAAGAATTTTATGAGGAAGGGATTTTGAATTTTGTCAAATGTTTTCTCAGCATCTAATGAAACGACCATGTGTTTTCTTTTCTTTGAGTTTGTTTATGTAGTGGATTGCATTGATAGATTTCTGGGTATTGAATCATCGCTGTACCCCTGGGATGAAGCCTACTTGATCATGGTGAATGATCATTTTGATATGTTCTTGGATTCAGTTTGCAAGAATTTTATTTTTCATTGTTATCTTTTTTTTTTTTTTTTTTGGATACTTTACTTACATTTCAAATATTTCCCCCTTTCCAGATCTCCCCTTTGGAACCTCCCTATTCCCTCCTGCTCTGCTGCCTCAATGAGGGTAATCCTCCACCTACCCACCCAACCACTCTTGTATTCCCTCCTTGACATTCTCCTCTACTGGGGCATCCAACACCCTCTGGCCCAAGGACCTCTTCTCCCCCTGATGGCTAACAAGACTCTCCTCTACCACATATGTGGCCAGCACCATGTGTCCTGACATGTGTATTCTTTGGTTGGTGATCCAGTCTCCGGGAGCATATAGGGGTCAGGCCAGTTTACACTGTTGCCCCCTCCATGGGACAGCAAACACCCTCAGCTCCTTCAGTCCCTTCTCCAACAACTCCATCTGTGACCTCACACTCAGCCCTATAGTTGCTGTGAAGTAACTCTTGCATATTCTGAACTTTTTGTCTAATAACTACTTAGAAGTGAGTACATACCATGTTGATTCTTTTGTGACTACTTTACCTCACTCAGGATGATATTTTCAAGTTCCATCCATCTGGCTGCGAATTTCAGGAAGTCATTGTTTTTAATACCTGAGTAGTATTCCTTTGTGTAAATATACCACATTTTCTGTATCCATTCCTCTGTTGAGTGACACCTGCGTTGTTTCCGATTTCTGGCTATTATAAATATGGCTGCTATGAACATAGTGGAACATGTGTCTTTATTACATGTTGGAGCATCTTCTGGGCATATACCCAGAAGTGGAATAGCTGAATCCTCAGGTAGTATTATGTTCATTTTTATGAGGGTCTGCCAAACTGATTTCCAGAGAGGTTGTATCTACTTGCATTCCCATCAGAAATGGAAGAGTGTTCCTCTTTCTCCACATCCTTGCCAAATCTGCTGTCACCTGAGTTTTTGATCTTAGCCATTCTGACTGGTATGAGGTGGAATCTCAGGGTTGTTTTGATTTGCATTTCCCTGATGACTAAGGATGTTGAACATTTTTAAAGGTGCTTCTTGGCCATTCGAGTTTCCTCAGTTGAGAATTCTCTGTTTAGCTCTGTTCCCAGGTTTTTGATAGGGTTATTTGAATCTCTGGAGTCTAGCTTCTTGAGTCCTTTATATATATTGTATATTAGCCCTCTATTGGACATAGGATTGGTAAAGATCTTTTCTCAATCTCTAGGTTGCTGTTTTGTCCTATTTACCTTGTCTTTTGCATTAAAGAAGCTTTGTAATTTCATGAGGTCCCATTTGTCAATTCTTGATCTTAGAGCACAAGCCATTGGTGTTCTGTTCAGGAACGTTTCCCCTGTGTCAATGTATTCCAGACTTTTCCCCACTTTCTCTTCTATTAGATTCAGTGTATCTGGTTTTATGTGAAGGTTCTTGATCCACTTGGACTTGAGCTTTGTAGAGGGAGATAGGAATGGATCATTAGCAATCTTCTACATAGAGACAACCAGTTGAACCAGCACCATTTGTTGAAGATGCTATATTTTCTCCACTGGATGGTTTTAGCTCCTTTGTCAATGATCAAGTGACCATAAGTGTGTGGGTTCATTTCTGCGTCTTCAATTCTATTTCATTCATCTACCTGCCTGTCCCTGTACCAATACCATGCAGTTTTTTATCACTACTGCTCTGCAGTACAGCTTGAGGTCAGGGAGGCTGATTCCCCCAGAAGTCCTTTCACTGTTGAGAACACTTTTTGCTATCCTGTTTTTTTTTTTCTTTTTTTTGTTATTCCATATTAATTTGAGAATTGCTCTTTGTAGTTCTATGAAGAATTGGGTTGGAATTTTGATGGGGATGGCATTGAATATGTAGATTGAATATGAAGTTTTCTTTTATTGTTGGGTCTTTGTGAGGTTTTGGTGTCAGTGTAACTGTGGCCTCATAGAATGAATTGGGTTGTGTTACTTCTGTTTCTCATTTGTGGAATAGATTGAAGAGTATTGGTATTTGGTTTTCTTGGTCTGATAGAATTATGCACTGAACCCATCTGGTCCTGGGCTTTTTTTGGTTGGGAGACTTTTAATGACTGCTTCTATTTCTTTAGACATCATAGGACTTTTTAGATGGTTTATCTGATCCTGACTTAACTTTAGTATTTGGTATCTGTCTAGAAACTTGATCATTTCCTCCAGATTTTCCAATTTTGTTCCATATTGGCTTTTGTAGTAGGATCTGATGATTTTTTTAATTTTCTCTGAATCTATTGTTATATCTCGCTTTTCATTTCTAATTTTGTAAATTGGGATACTCTCTCTATGCCCTATGGTTAGTCTGGCTAAGGGTTTATCTATCTTGTTGATTTTCTCAAAGAACCAGCTCCTGGTTTTGTTGATTGTTTGTACAGATTTTTTAAGTTTCTACTTGGTTGATTTCAGCCCTTAATCTTGTCTTCTACTCCTGTTGGGTATATTAGCTTCTTTTTGTGCTAGAGCTTTCAGGTGTGTTGTTAAGCTGTTAGTATATGTTCTCTTCAGTTTCTTTTTGGAGGCATTCAGAGCTATGAGTTTTCCTCTTAACACTTCTTTCATTGTGTCCTATAGATTTGGGTATGTTGTATTTTAATTTTCATTAAATTCTAGGAAGTCTTTAATTTCTTTCTTTATTTGTTCCTTGACCAAGTTATTGTTGAGTAGAGTGTTGTTTAGCTTTCATGTGTATGTAGGCTTTATGTTGTTGTTGTTGTTGCCATTGAAAACCAGTCTTAATCTATCATGATCTGATAGGAGGCATGGTATTATTTCCATCTTCTTATATCTGTTGAGGTTTGTTTTGTGACCAATTATATGATCAATTTTGGAGAAGGTATCATGAGGAGCTGAGAAGAAGGTATATTCTTTTGATTTAGGATGAAATGTTCTATAGATATCTTTTAAATACATTTGGTTCATAACATCCGTTAGTTTCACTGTGTCTCTGTTTAGTTTGTGTTTCCCAGATCTGTGCATTGATGATAGTGGGGTGTTGAAGTCTCCTACTATTATTGTATGAGGTGCAATGTCTTCTTTGAGATTTAGTAAAGTTCCTTTTATGAATGTGGGTGCCCTTGCATTAGGAGCATAGATGTTCAGAATTGAGAGTTCTTCTTGGTAGATTTTTCCTTTGATGAGTATGAAGTATCCTTCTATATCTTTTTTGATGACTCTTTGGTGAAAGTCAATTTTATCCAATATTAGAATGGCTACTCCAGCTTGTTTCTTCAGACCATCTGCCTGAGAAATTGTTTTCCACCCCTTTACTCTGAGGTTGTGTTTGTCTTTATCTCAGAGGTGTGATTCCTGGATTCAGTAAAATGCTGGGTCCTGTTTATGGATCCAATCTGTCAAACTACATCTTTTTATTGGGGAATTGAGTCCATTGAGGTTAAGAGATATTAAGATACAGTGATTGCTGTTTCCTGTTATTTTCAATGTTATTTTTATATTTGTGTGGGTATCTTCTTTTGAGTTTGTTGAAAAATTACTTTTTTGCTTTTGCTTGGCTATAGTTTGCCTCCTTGAGTTGGTGTTTTCCATCTATTATCCTTTGTAGGGCTGGGTTTCTGGAAACATATTGTGTAAATTTGGTTTTGTCATGGAATATTTTGGTTTCACCATCTATGATATTTGGGAGTTTTGCTCAGTTTAGCAGCCTGGGCTCCAATTTGTGTCTCTCAGATTCTGTATGAAATCTGCCCAGGACCTTCCAGCTTTCATAGTCTCTGGTGAGAAGTCTGGTGTAATTCTTATAGGTCTGCCTTTATATGTTAGTTGACCTTTTTCCCTTACTGCTTTTAATATTCTTTCCTTATTTTGTGCATTTGGTGTTTTGACTATAATGTGATTGGAGGAATTTCTTTTCTAGTCCAATTTATTTGGAGTTCTGTAGGCTTCTTGTATATTTATGTTCATGTCTTTCTTTAGGTTAGGGAAGTCTCCTATAATTTTGTTGAAGATATTTACTGGTCCTTATAGTTGGGAATCTTCACTTTTTTCTATACTTATTATCCTTAGGTTCTGTTTTCTCATTGTATCCTGAATATCCTTAATGTTTTGGGTTAGGAGCTTTTTGCATCTTGTGGTTTATTTAACTGTTGTGTCAATGTTTTCTATGGTATCTTCTATACCTGTGATTCTCTTTTCTATCTCTTGTATTCTGTTGGTGATGCTTCCATATATGACTCCTCTACTCTTTCCTAGGTTTTCTAACTCCAAGGTTGTCTCTCTTTGTTATTTCTTTATTGTTTCTATTTCTATTTTTAGTTCCTGGATGATTTTATTCATTTGTTTGATTGTGTTTTCCTGAAATTCTTTAAGGGATTTTTGTTTGTTTGTTTACTCATTAAGGGCTTCCAGTTGTTTACCTGTGTTCTCTTGTATTTCTTTAAGGGAGTTATTTATTTCCTTCTTAAAATCTTCTATCATCATTATGATATGTGATATTAAATTTGAGTCTTTCTTTTCTTGTGTATTGGGCTGTCCAGGGCTTGCTGTGATAGGAGAGATGGGTTCTGATGAGGCCAATTAGCCTTGGTTTCTGTTCCTTAAGTTCTTGCCCTTGCCTTTCGCCATCTGGTTATCTCTGGTGTTAGCTGGTCTTACTCTCTCTGAATGTGTCTTGTCCCTCCAGCAAGCCTTGGTGTCAATACCCCTTGAAGGTCAGCTCTGTCTGAGAGATATTTGGGCTTGGAAAGCTGTGGTGCAGGGTCAGTTCTTGGGTGCAAGACAGAAACCAGAAGAATCTTGCCCCCAGCTGTCCCTTGGTTCCTGTGCCCTGATGTTTCTACAAGTGTCCCTCTTGATCCAGTGAATTTGAACAGAAGTGGTCGTCTTGTCTGTGCTTGCAGGTTTGTTGTAACTCCTGGGATACCAGCTCTTTCCTGGCACTATTTGAGTATGGAGCCCTGTGTCACAAGATCTGCTCCCTGGCCACTGAAAGAAACCAGAGGACCACTCCTCAGTCCCAGTGTCCGGGGTATTCCAGGTGGGTCCCTCTGAGCAGACAGGCCTGCTCACACTCCTGGGAGTCTAACTTTCTCCAGGTACTATTTGGCTATGCAGCCCTGGTAGCCCTGGCAGTGGTCTCTCGCCACAGATGGAAACGGGAAAGCTCCTTTCCCGAGCTGTTTCTCAGTCTGTGTGTCTTAAGGATTCTGTGCAAGTCCCGCTGAGCAGTGTTGCTAGTTTTACCCCCATTCACGGGCTCTTCTACACTCCTGGGAGGAAAGCTTTCTCCTGGCACTATTTGGCTATGGTGGCACAGGCAGAGGTCTCCAGCCACTGATGGAAACTGGAAAGCTCCTATCCTGGTTTTTACTCTTATAGGCAATATTACAAAGTATCTAAATCTTAATGCTTCAAAACAACATATACTTCTTACATCATAGAATATTTTAGAAGGTAAAACATGATTTAACTGGGTTCTCTGCTGGGTTCTTTGTTCAAGGGTTCATAAGATAAAAATGCATATATGAATGATGTGTTTTTTTAAAGACTGCATGTTCATGATTTTTTTTTTTGGTTATAAAAATTTCCTTCCATTCATATATTTGTTGTAATCTACAGTTTAATCTAAGATCACAGGAATTGTTTTGAATAACTAACCTGACATTTGTTACACTAGAAGTAATCAGAGGAATTTCTTTGTCCAATATTCTGAAATATATTTTAATATGATATGTGAACAAATATCACATGAATCTTAGCAGTCTCTTCTCTAAATCTGATGAATCACTCAACTTCACTTCCTTTTTAAAAATAATTAATTCCAATTTTTGGTACCCATACTTTTTTGGTGTAGGAACATCTATTGAATCATGGTCATATTACTAGGGGTGACACCATAAAACAACAGCAAAAATAACAACACCAACCCTGACTTTCCTTTTGTAGAAACCATGAACTCTGTCTATATAATTCCTGATTTAGGAATGAAGGCTTCCCATTCTATGCTAGAACGTCACTTTGTTTGATCATTTATAGGCAGTCATACATAGCTGCTGGGAATTCATGAAAAAAGGATATCTGTCTTGTTATAAGACCAAGATTCATTCCAGTCTTCCACAATTTCTTGGTTTCATATCTTTTTTGTTCTCTTTTTCATGATGGTTCCTAAGGCTTGGGCAGACAATGTTATATAACATCCTGTTTGTAGTTTATCAGTCCACGGAGACCTATTCTGTGCATGTTGATCAGTTATAAATTTCTGAATTCGTAACTCATTCAATGCTCAATGACTTCTCTGATAAGGTGGCACTAATAAAGGGATGAATTTGATACTATGTCCATTTAATAGAATAGTAGTAGTAGGTTCAAACTTGGGGTCTACAACTCCCCATCTATGAATTCTCAAGAAGATTTACCATGCTAGGCAATTTACTCATCTAGATGACACCCTAAATCTAATCAAGTAGTGATACTTTATCCATATAATATTTATGCTATTATTGTAATCATGAATGTATTTTACCATGTTGTTCATTATTGCAGTTTACAAGGATCATAACTGGCTGAGTATTTTATGTATCCAGGAGCTTGCATACATAGCATCTTCCAGAATCATGGGATCTAGCAAGTATGGAGGAAACTTATTTATCTACATCAACTTGATTTCTCTGTATCCTGTGACGAAAGTACATAGTATATTATACATATCACATATATTGCAATATGTACATATAGTTAAAAATCGTTTTCTTCAGTTGTAAAAATTTGTTTCCATTTATATGTATATAAAACTGGGTCTTGTAACATAGTACATAGTACATCTAGTACATCAGTGATGTAGTCTTACTGTCAGGTTTTGTCAACCAAGAGCAGTGGCAATAGCCTGTTTTGTTTGAGAGAGTCTCTGGGCAGCCTCTAACCAACACCTCAGGGTGAGGAAGTGAGTGTTTTATTTCACAACCCTATGTTTTCTTGGATGAGCATAACCACCTGCACTGGTTAACTCAAATTTAACTCTGTTGGTTTTTTTGTTTCTCTCTCTCTCTCTCTCTCTCTCTCTCTCTCTCTCTCTCTCTCTCTGTCTGTCTGTGTGTGTGTTATAACTCATATAATAGGCTTCCATATGAATTTTTCAAAAGTCCTTAAGGTTAGTTTCTATCCCTCAATCCCTTTCTCTGCCCCACCATTCTATCCTTATTGCCACTTATCCCTTTCTTCTTCTTCTTCTTCTTCTTCTTCTTCTTCTTCTTCTTCTTCTTCTTCTTCTTCTTCTTCTTCTTCATTATTCCCTTTCCCGTGCATATTTTGTGTGCTCTACTGCCTCTCTTCTTTAAGATCTTTTTGCTTTCCACTTGAATTTAGACTTAAATGTATACTTATTTTAATTTAACTTTGAAAAGACATTGTACTTAATAGCCACCTACCTTACAGAAACACATAAGAGTAAACTTAAATTAAGCAGACAATAAAACTGATAACCCGGAAAAGAATGATATGTGAAGGAAAAAATTAAGGTCAGGAAACAACATTTTAGGTCATGAATCTAGATTGCAGTTATACTCTACAATTCAAGGAAATAAATGATGTGCAGTCCAGCTCTATAAAGGGCACAAGCTCCTCACCCTTTTATTGGTACGTTTTGTCTCTATTGGAGTCTCTAACCTTGGCTATAAATCAGAATATATTCTCCTTTTCCAATATGCTCTGTCCTAAAATTGTTCTATGACTTTCTTTTATAATGTAGAATCTGCTGGCAACATGTCACCCTGCGGGTAGAAAAATGAAAATGAAACAGTGGCAAATAATCATACTCTATGTGTCATTTTGAGGAAAGTAGTAATTTTAAGTTTTTTTGAGAAACTGTCACTTGTATGACTGTTTGCTTATATACAGTTTATGAAAGTCTATAATAGTTTATCATGATTATTTATAGGTTCAATGAAAATAACTGTCATTTTCAACAATCCTGCTTTCATTGTCTTTATAGGCATGATGAATGAAAAAGGGCATTTTTTTCTTCATAACTGAATATATTCAGAATGCTGACTTTGGTTAAATGGTAAAAACACATCACTATACATATAAATGTGTAATGTTGCTGTATATCCATTAAATTATTCATTAAAATACTCTATGGAAAATGTAACTGACTTATAAAAATTTTATGACTATTAAGATTTGTTTATTTGAATATAATAACCAAATAAAGTGCCATTTAGTACATTACTAATATGTGGGTATAAAGTTACAAAGGATAACATGTACCAAAATGAGATTTTCCTATGACTAAAAAAAAACAAAAAACAAAAAAAAAAAACCTAAGTAATTCTATTAGGCAGAGAAAAGTGTATCTTATAACTCAGGCTAAGCATTTCTATATTTTCATGGTATAATAAAACTTATGACTTATGGGAATAACATTAGCAAGAAGGAAAACGAGAAGCCCCAGGCTCCATACTACTCATAGAAATACTAATTAAAATCCATCTGTAGACTAGAATACTTAATGAAAATTCTAAGAACCTGGTAAAAAAACAAAACAAATGGAAAAGAAACAAAAAAACTCAAAAGAAAAGTCATTCTTAAGCCACATCTTTTATTTTAACTTTTCTCTTTCTCACACCAGACACCACATTAGCCCTTGAGTAAAAGACTCTCCTATTCATTAAAAAGTAACCTGGAACATGTATGCAGTTTCTCCTGCATTATTAGTTCAAAAGTGTCATTTCTGCTTCATCTCAGTATACACATTAGAACAATACACAAAGGTAAATATTTGAAACAGGTTACTTTCAAGGAAATAAAGCAGAGTTCACAAATACTGCCATGCATATCTTGGCAGTAGCCTTATGTCTCTGCTGGCAGCTTTGTCTAACCAGAGAGACCAGCAAATGGCACCAAAAGCCTGCAGAACCAAGCTGGTCATCCTCTATGACCAACTAACATGATTAGTAATTCAGGCAGGTTAGAACTCTTAACTGAGTGAGATATGGCTGTGCATACAAACAAAAACCTGACCAAACAGTAAAGCACAGCCTGTAGCCATTCTGCATAAAGAAAATGCTTATAATAATGCTATAGCTTAACATCTGTTCTACTGTGAGAACTAAGTAGGAACCCCACTTAACAACAAGGATTAGTTCATGACTGACATAAGCTTAACATCTAGCTGGCAAGTCAACTCATCTGTAAAACATACCAGAAATCTTAACTGGAGAAGGACCCTTTCTACTTAAAAAGAATACTTTACATTACCACCCTAGAAAGATGGTAAGTTTGCAACCCCAACTAAACACAGAATCTGGACATTTATAAACCTTCAGAGGAGCATTCTGCTACTCTAACATATAAAACTTAATAGTGTTGTTGACCCAAGCTATTAGGGTTAGCTGAATATATATTCTAATGAATTATATCACCAGTAAGAATGCAAACTATAATCCCATATATCAACACGTATCTTAGTTACTTTTCTTATCATTGTTATATAATAAATAAAGACACAATTAAAGCGAGGAGATAATATTTTCTCTCAATTAAAAGTTATGTGTGTTTGGTATGTGTGTGTGTGTGTGTGTGTGTGTGTGTGTGTGTATGTGTGCTTTTGGGGTACATAGGAGGTCATCAGACCTTTAGAACTGAAATTATAGGAGTTTGAGAGTTGTCTGACAAAGCTACTGGGAATGAAGATCAAGTCTGCTAAATGAGCAGCAAATATCCTTAACTCTTGTTGGTTCATGGCTTAAAGGCAAGTAGTTTACCACTGTGGAAATAGATTACAATAGGATTGGTTCTTATCTATATCAGAAACATGATGTGGCCACCTTTACATGGCAGTTGAACTAGAAATTTCAAGATTAAAGCAGAAGTCAAGATACTCTATAATTCTGAACATTCACGTGCAATGAAAGTTAATACCCATGTCTCACCTTCATCACTACGTAAATATGAACTGAACAAGGGTAACACCATGGACATGCCAAAGTGGATGGGGAAAAGTCTGTGATTTCTCATGGCTACACAAAAATCTACAGGAAACTAAGGATGCTGACAGAAGGAGAAATGTTCTTCTGCAGCAAAAAGCTCACAAAATGAATATCCAACACCAAATGATCAGTACCGAACCATACATAGAAGAAATGTTATATAGGCTAAGCAGGTTATATTTATAAAAATATATATTTATATATAAATATATGCATATAATAGCAATTAAAAAAAACAAGGATATAAATTTGAGAGAGAGAGCAATAAGGGGTAAATGGGAGAGAATGTAAGGACACTAGGAAATGTTTTCTTTATATTATAATATAAAATTAAGTAATTTTAGAAAGAATCCAGGCTTGTTTTTTTAAAACTCATACTTTAGTCATGCATGAAATTATCAAATAACAAACCACAACTAAATAATGGACTACAATAGTAGATTCAATCAAACACAGGATAACATGCAGTAGAGACAACATCAAGACATTTGACATTATCTGAAAACAATAAGTTAACAAAGAATTAATGAAAAAGATAACAAAAATGACAAAACCACATAAGGCAACTTCAAGGCAAAAAATATCATACAAAATGAAAATCAGAGAAATATGAGTGAGAAAGTTAAAACATTTATCTAAAGAAGATATTTTTAATAGCTGAGTAGTATTCCATTGTGTAAATGTACCATATTTTCTGTATCCGTTCTTCTACTGAGGGACATCTGGGTTGTTTCCAGTTTCTGGCTATTATTAATATGGCTGCTATGAACATAGTAGAACATGTGTCCTTATTACATGTTGGAGCATCTTCTGGGTATATTCCCAGGAGTGGTATAGCTGAGTCCTCAGGTAGTATTATGTTCATTTTTATGAGGGTCTGCCAAACTGATTTCCAGAGAGGTTGTATCAACTTGCATTCCCACTAGCAATGGAGGAGTGTTCCTCTTTCTCCACATCCTCACCAACATCTGCTGTCACCTGAGTTTTTGATCTTAGCCATTCTGACTGGTGTGAGGTGGAATCTCAGGGTTGTTTTGATTTGCATTTCCCTGATGACTAAGGATGTTGAACATTTCTTTAGGTGCTTCTCAGCCATTCGAGCTTTCTCAGTTGAGCATTCTCTGCTTAGCTCTGTTTCCCATTTTTTGATAGGGTTATTTGGATCTCTGGTAAAGATCTTTTCCCAATCTGTAGGTTGCCATTTTGTCTTATTTACAGTATCCTCTGCCTTACAGAAGCTTTGTAATTTTATGAGATCCCATTTGTTGATTCTTGATCTTACATCACAAGCCATTGGTGTTCTGTTCAGGAAATTTTCCTCTGTACCCAAGTGCTCGAGACTTTCCCCCACTTTCTCTTCTATTAGATTCAGTGTATCTGGTTTTATGTGGAGGTCCTTGATCCACTTGGACTTGTGCTTTGTACAGGGAGATAGGAATGGATCAATTTGCAATCTTCTATATGTAGACTGCCAGTTGAACCAGTACCATTTTTTGAAGATGCTGTCTTCTTTTGACTGGATGGTTTTAGCTCCTTTGTCAAGGATCAAGTGACTGTAAGTGTGTGGGTTCATTTCTGGGTCTTCAATTCTATTCCATTAATCTACCTGCCTGTCACTGTAGCAATACCATGCTGTTTTTATCACTACTGCTCTGTAGTACAGCTTGAGGTCAGAGAGGCTGATTTCCCCAGAAGTCCTTTGCTGTTAAAAACAATGACTTCATGTAATTCACAGGCAAACGGATGGAACTTGAAAATATCCTGAGCGAGGTAACACAGTCACAGAAGAATGAAAATGGTATATATTCTCTGATAAGTGGTTATTAGCCCAAAAATTTGGAATACCCAAGAGTCAATTTACAGCAACTGTAGAGCTAAATGTGAGGTCCCAGATGGAGGAGTTGGAGAAGGGACTGAAAAAGCTGTGGGAGATTGCAGCCCCAGGGAATGAGCAACAGTGTCAACTGGCCAGACCTCTCAATGCTCCCGGAGACTGGACCACCAACCAAAGAATACATATGGAGGGACCCATGGTGCTAGTCACATATGTGGCAGAGGAGGGTTTTGTTAGCCATCATGGGGGCAGAGGCCCTTGGCCTGAGGATGTTAGATTCCCCAGTATAGGAGGATACCAAACAGGAAAGATGAGAGTGGGTGGGTGCATGGTTGGGGGAATACCCCCATAGTGGCAGGGGAGGGGGAGGGAGCAGGGAGGTTCTAAAGGGGAGATCTGGTATGGGGGAAACATTTGAAATGTAAATAAAGTATGGAAAAAAGATTAAAAAACAGAAGGATATATTTTTTATCAAAACACAATATGATTAAATTGCCAAAAGTCAAAGAAAAACTTCTTCAAAACAGAAAGTCAAGCGACTTGCTATGTACAGGATGATCCTGATAAAACTATCTGGTGATTTTTTTCCACAGAAACTTTGAAGGTCAGGAGAGTTTAGATTATTTATTATACCTGGTAAATGATAAAACCTACCAACCAAAAATATTACATATATGACTGTCCTTATTCCAGATGAATGAGAAGTGTAGAGCTTTCATAACAAATCAAAACTTATGGGATGTATAAACACTTGGTCCACTTTACCAGTAATGTTTAAGGAATTACTTACTCATGCTGACATACAAGACATCGACTAAGAATATAAAACGAACAAACAAAAACGAATAGTACTCACTCCTTATATTGAGCATATAGTCAAGCTCGGATTTTCAACTACTATGATGAAAGTATATAATTCAACTAAAATAATAGTTGAGAGGTAAATTCATCAAATAATTTTAAGTGCAAGTATCTTCATGGATAAAGACTATATGAAAATGGAAAATATAAAATAAATCTAACAGTTAGTATATATACATATACATACACACACACACACACATATATATATATATATATATATATATATAAATTGGGTATGAGAATGAGTTAACATTTTTAGCATCTTAAGCAAGATATTTTATGTATAGTTTACATATACCTCTGATAGTATCAAATGAAACCTGTACTTAATACACACACAAATAAAACAAATAATTATCCAAAGTGCAAGTAACATCAAAATACACAGTAAGATAGCCAGAAAGAAAGGATGACATACAATCATAAACAACTTTGTGAAAAAAAATAGCTTAATGGATGTTTAAAACTACAGAGTTCTACTCTATATTTTATATAATAAACTTATATTAGCTTTAAAACATAGGCATAAAGAGAAATGTAATTCACATAAATAATAACTAATACTTGTAATAAACAGATAATTATTTCATCAAAAATTCATAGCATTATAATGTTGATAAAACCACATCAGAATATTCAAATAGATATATTTATTTTATTTATTTATTTTATTTTATATGTACGAATGTCATAGCTACATGTATACATATGCATGTCAGAAGAGATACGAACTACAGTTTTAGATGACATGAACTACCTTGTGAATGCTGCATACCAAACAAGGGTACTTTTGAAGAACTTTAAGTGAATTTAACTGCGAGTCACTTCTCTAGCCCCATGCCTCACACCTTAAATATATCATTTATTTTTAAATATATATCAACACATCTATGATAAATAAGGAAGAACAAATAAAACATTTGGAATACACATTTCATGATAATAAATATTAAATCAATCTTTTATTTGAAAATATGTATCTTATAATGAAATATTTTAAGTATGCAGAAAAGTATACAGAATTATTTATTATAAAAAATCAAAGACCTATAGAACAACTTTTTTAAATCTTAACATTTTGCTTTAGACATGTGTGTACATGTGTGTGTACGCTTGTGTGTGTATGTGTGTCTGTGTATGTAAAGTAAATGAAACTTCTTTTTCCATTCTGTTTTTTAAATACATTTTGTGATATAATATCAAATCATTTTTCTCTTTCTTCTTTTCAACCCTTTTATATACTTACCCATGTCCGTTCTCAAGTCAATGTCCTCTTTACTCTTTTTAATTAATTGTTTTCGCAAGCATATATGTATGTATGTGTGTATATATATGTTTTCACAAGTTTAATTTAATGTGGTTTGCTTGTTTAATTTAATCACTTGAACATTTACAGGGATGAGTGTTTGGTACTGGATAATTAATTGGTGTGTTCTTCCCTAGTTTCCTCTTCTCTTAGCATTCCTAAGTTCCCTGTGTCACCTTTGTAGTTTCTTAAGGATTGTAAGCATCTATAAGTAGGTCTGAAGTATCAGGAGCTTTTTCCAATCTACTTTGGCATGTCCATTGCTATCATCCTTGTTCAATTTATGTTTAGGCAGTGATTATGTTGAGAATATGGGTGTAGTATTTGATGTTATTAGGAAATACAATCTCACAGCAAACTCTTTGACCTGCCTCTTAAAATCTACTGCCACCTCTTCAACAATGTTCCTAGAGCTTTAGAAGTTGTAGTATTTTGTATATGGATACACTGTGATCATGGATAGACAGGTATTATTTCCCTTCTTTCATTGAGTTTTTAAAGAACCCGGGATAAGTATTTCTTTTTATACAGCTGTTTTCACGTATCTTTACTGAGTAGGTTTAAGAAATTTTGGTATACAAATATATATTTTTTTCTAAATTTTATTGTTTATTTTATTTATTTACATTTAAAATGTTATCCCCCTTCTGAGTTTCCCCTCCTCAATCCCCCTAATGCACCCTTTCCCCCTGCTTCTATGAGGGTGCTCCCTTACCCCTACCCCAACCTACATCCATCTCAGTGCCCTAGCATTCCCCTATGCTGGGGCACCAAACTTTCACAGGACCAAGGGCCTCTCCTCTCATTGATGCCAGATAAGACCATCCTCTGCTATATATCCAACTGGAGTCATGGGTTCTTCCATGTATGTATTTTGGTTGGTGGTTTAGTCCCTGGGAGCTCTGGGATGGTGGTGGTCTGGTTGGTTGATATTATTGTTCTTCCTGTGGAGAATAGCTGGATACAAGATTAACTAAAAAAGAAAAATCAATGGCCCTCCTATATACAAATGTCAAATGGACAGAGAAAATCATGGAAACAATATATTTCACAATAGCCTCAAATAATATAAAAATATTGTGGGGTAATTGTAACCAAGCATGTGAAATACTTACTGTATGAAAAAGCTTCAAGTCTTGAAGACAGAAATTGAACATATCAGAAGATGAAAACATCTGTAGTGCTCATGGATCAGTAGGATTAACATACTAAAAATATTCATCCAATGAAAAGCAATCTATAATTTCAATTCAGTCTCCTTGAAAATGCTAACATAATTCTTTACAAACCTTGAAAAAACAATTCTCAAATTCATATGGAAAAAGAAAACATCAGGATAGCTAAAACAATATAAGAACTTCTGGAGGTCCCACAATCCCTGAATTCAAGCTGAACTATAGAGCAATAGTAATAAAAACTGTTTGGCATTGGCATAAAAACAAACAGGTTGATTGTGGAATTTAATTGTAGACCCGGAAGTAAATCCACACGCCTATAGACACAAAATTTTTGACAAAGAAGCCAAAATTATGCAATGGGAAAAAGGAAGCCTCTAATTGCTGGTCTAATCAGATGCCTGCATGTAGAAGAATGCCAACTCATGTAGAAGATCCATACTCATCACCCTGCACAAAACTGAAGTGCAAGTGAGTTGAAGACCTCAATATAAAACAAGGCACAGTAAACCTGATACAAGAGAAAGTGGGGAAGAGCCCTGATTACATTAGCACAAGACGCATTTTCCTAAACAAAACACCAGTAGCACAGGCAGAAAGATAAACAATTAATAAATGATATCTCATGAAAAAGAAAAGCTTCTGTAGGGCAAAGGACATCATCAATCAGACAAAGTAGCAGCCTACAGAATGAGATCTTTACCAACTCAACATCTTATAAGAGGGCTAGTATTCCAAATGCATTTTAAAAAAAGAAACTCATGAAACTAGACATCAAAAAACCAAATATCCCAATTAAAAAATTGGGTATAGATATAAAGTGAATTTTCACTAGAGGAATCTCAAATGGCTGAGAAACATTTAAAGAAATGTTCACCATCCTTAGACATCAGGGAAATGCAAATCAAAATTACTTTCAGATCCCATCATATACCAGTCAGAACGACTAAGATCAAAACTAGAAATGTCATCTCATGCTTGCAAAGATGTGGATCAAGGGAAATATTACTCCATTGCAGGTAGGAGTGCAAACTTGTACATCCACTTTAGAATTCAATATGTCAATTCCTCAGAAAATTGGCTATCAATCTCTTGAGACCCAGCTATACCACTTTTGTATATATACCTAAAGCACATTTCATCCTACAAAGACATTTACTCTACTATGTTCATAGTAGCTATATTCATAATAGCCAGAAACTGGTACAACCTAGATGTCCCTCAACTGAAGAATGGACAATCAAAATGTGATACATTTATACAGTGAGGTATTACTCAGATGTCAAAACCAAAATGATATCATAAAGTTTGAATGCAAATGGACGAAACTAGAAAAAAATAACTGAGTGAAGTAAACCACACTCAGAAATATATATATATCATATATTCACTTAGAAGTGATTATTAGCGGTTAGACAAATGATAATCAAACTAATCCGCAAAGCAAGAGAGGCTAGGTAAAGAGGAGGGCATGGTTTTACCAGGAAAATGGAAGCAGAGTAGATTTTAAAGGTGGAATGGAGGTGGATGTAGACAGGGACTGGAGAGATCAGGTGAGGGGAGAGACATAGTGAAGGATAGCTTGAATTGGGGGTACCAGCATTTGTGGGGTTGTGTGGAAACCTAGTATAATGGAAACTTCCTGAAATCTATGAGGGTGACCAAATTGTAGAGCAATAGAGCATAAAGAATCATTCATGTCCAGACAAGGTTTCCAGTGGTGGAACTGGGTTGCATTCAGTTGAGTTGTTGGCCAAGAGGTTTCCATGGAAAACCTCAAACAACCTAAACTGTTGCTAGGACAGATAGTTGCTCTCTGTAAACTGACAACAGGGACCTAAAACCTAAGGCAAAATTCATATACCTCATTGAATATATAGAGATCAAGCTGGTGCCTGAATGGATCCTTTACCTCTAAGTTCTAGTATCTTTGGCATGGGAAGGTACTCTGTAACCACAAAGCCCCTAAACTATGCTCTGTCCTGCCTGAAAGATATGTTGGGACAATAGTGATGCAGAAATTATGGGAATGGCCAACCAATGTCTGATTTAACTTGAAGCCCATGTCACTCCAGTGGAGGAAGCCCATGTCCTACACTACCTGGATGGCCAAGAACCACAGACTGTATTGACCAGAATACCTGGATGGCCAAGAACAAGAGACTATACTAACAAGATAATAGTATCCTGCCCTTCTGCTATACTCATAGATCACCTTTTCCAGTTGTCAGCAGAGAGACTTCCTCCATCAGTAGATAGGAATAGGTGCAGAGACCCACAGCCAGACATTATGGGGAGGGAAAGTCTAATCTGGTGGTCCTATCAGTTCCCTTTCCCAGGACCTAAGAGAACCTAGCTGAAGAGGGGGAAGAAAGATTGTAGGAGTCAGAGATGATGGAACATACCAGGAGAACACTAAATCAATTAAGCAGGATTTATATGGGTTCACAGAGAAGCAGGGTTTATATGGGTTTACAGAGACTGAAGCAGTAAGCACAAGGTTTGCAAAAGAATGCACCAGATCCTCTACATGTATTTTGTTATTGTTAGCTTGGCATCTTTGTGAAAGAGGGTGCATATCTGGTTTTCTTTTGTGACACTTTTCCTCCTAATTGTGTTGTCTTGTCCAGTCTTGATATGACTGCTTTTGCCTTGTCCTTTTATATTTGGTTTTGCTCTGTTTAGGTGCTGTCTCCTGGAGGTGTGTTCTTTTCTGAAGAGAAAGGGAGTAGGAGTTGGAATCTGGGGCAGAAGGGAGATAGAGAAATCTGGGAGGAGTGGAGGGAAGGGGGAAGTTTGATAGTATGAGAGAAAATCTGTTTCCAACAAATAAATGAAATTCCAGAAAACAGATTTTATACATAAAAAAGTAATTCTTAATATATTTGATATTATTTTTAGTTTGGAACACTAAAATTAGTTTTAGTTTAGGACACCTCAGGGCTTTGTACATGTTAGGCATATGGGCTGCCATACTGTCTCTTTTCTTAGACTATTTTAGTATAAAATAGGTAATAAAGCAACATGCAATCAGCTTAATAAACAAAGTTAAACAAAATGAATTAAAATATTCTCAATGCAATGTGTTAAACTGAACACTCTCTGGATCATAATTAAAAACAATACTATAAGCACTAATAGAATAGTATTTATAACACATACATTTATACATATATATATACACAAAAATGGAAACATTTCTATAGACACAGAAGCTGTGTAAATTCTTGAATGTACAAACAAAAATTAATTCAACAATTTACCAAGTATTTTATTAATCAAACAAAAATAAAAGTAATAAGGAAAAATTATGAAAAATATTAAGTTTGTTAGTAAATTATTAAATACTATCTATTCTAGTAAAATTAAGTATATATCTAATCAATTTTGTTTGTAAACAAATATATATGTAAAAATATCTTAAAAGCAGTGAAGGGGAAAAATTAAGAATTAGGAAACTTTGTAAAAGTTAATTATTTTCTTTTAGGGATATTATAACTGAGGAATTTTCAGACTTACATATGAGACATCTATATTCAAGTATATAGGTACCTTGATCTCGTTGGGTATAATCTATTTATTAGTATATGTTTTTTATCATAACCACCACCATCACCATCATCAGATGATGATGATGATTATGAATGACAGCTAATATTGTCATTATCTTTATCATTAGCCTGTATTTCAAAATTTAAAATCTTACTGGTTGTTGTCGTTTCTTAATGTCAATACAAGTCACTATTACTCCTAGTAATTAAATTACTATAATTACTAATGTAATGTAATGTAACTAAAGATTTACATGGACACAATTAAGTGACTATAAATCATCCTACTATATATTAAATTTCTGGTTTTATGTTTTTTCCTGCATTCAAGATATTATTTCAGATGATGAGAAAGTTATAGCTATTTGAAAACAATATTTCACATTTAACTGATCATACTTTATAAAGAAATTAATTACTAAACTTTGATATGTATGTAATAAAAATGTCTGGACCCAGTACTGGTACAGTATTTTAGGAGATCAGTGAGGTCACAATAAAAACTATCCAAAGATATGAAGTATTATTAATTTTTAGTAGCATAAGCACAAACACTTAAAGCTACATTATGAGAAAAAATAAGAGTGTTGTGTGTGCATTTTTGTGTGTATGTACACATATATATGTGTATGATTCCTGAGTCTATTTCTGTTCTACCACAGATTTTGTAGTGCCTAAAGATGAAGTATTAAACTGGGCAGTCATATTCCACAAAACTTAACTCTTGGACTTACCTGGATGGGAAACAGTAGTAAATCTGTCCACTCATAGTCTTTTCTGTTCTCTGTACCTCTATCATTGCTTCATGTCTCATTACTCATTTGAGTAACTGTTTCTTTACTGAATCAATTTTATCACCTTTTACTCTGATGAAATTCCATTTGACAGTTCTTGCCATTTTATGACCTACTGGGGTCCTGTTCCTAGCCTATTCTTTAAATATTGTGCTTCTTCTAATAGTTTCAAAGTTTTCAATTGAGCATTCACTTTTGAACTATTTTTAACTGCATTTGGTACATGATGGGAGATATTGATCCACTTTGAATCTTGGACATTTAGATGTCTGCTTTTACCAACATCATGTCTTAATGAGGCTGTTAATGCAACAACATGCATTTTGGAACTTCGTCATGAAACAGAAGGTTGTAATTTTATGAGTAAAATTCTAGCCTTTCATTCTATCTCACTGGCATGCATGTTTTTATGTGCCAGTACTACACATTCTTGCTACTATTTCTCTTTAGCACAAGTAGATATCAGGTGTATTTTAAGGCAAAGTAGTGTAGTATCTCCAGCATTTCTCTTTTTGCTCAAGATTTCTGTGGTTGTTGGGGGTGTTTATGGTTCTGTTTGAATTAGGGGGTATTTTTCTACTTCTGTATACAATGTCATTACAATTTTTATAGCAATTACATTGCTTATGTAGTTTTAGTTTGCAAAGCCATTTTCATAATTCTTTACTTCATGTACACAAGAGGGCTTTCAAACTCATATCCTGTGTTATCTTCAATTCCATTTCTCCTTTTTATTTTAACGACAAAGTTTTATACTTTTAAATGGTTATCAGTACACAAAATTATAATATGTAACAAGTTCCTGAGTCTTCATGGAGTAATTTTAATTAAGATAAACTAACAGTAAGCCAAACAATTCCAATAGTACACAATGTTCTTAGCCTTAGCAAGAATTAATTACTTTAAGGCTGTCTGATTCCTCAAATAGCTATTACTTTATCATATATAAAGCTCCTGACATTTAAGAAAACATAAAGGGAAAGTTATTTAACTACCTTTTACAAATTGCAGTTAGCCATGTGGACATATGTGGCATTTAGCTTCATCATAGAGGGCTGTGGTACATGAGTCCTGGAATGAAGAGGCTACATTTGGTATAAAATGGTTCATCTTGGCTTCTATCAGGTTTAATTAGTATTGCTACACAACAGCATTTATCATTTGAAACTAAATCTCCCATCTCAAATATAGGAAGCTGAAGCCATGTTAGCAGTAAGTTACATCTTCTGATTCCCCCTAGAATATTGAAGGCAGATATAGGGAAATTTCGGAATCTGAGAACCTGAGTCAAGTTAATACAAGCACAATGGTAATATTTAATCGTATTTTGCATAGAAGAGCAAGAGAGAACATGGAAATGGCTGTTCACTCTCTTCAAAAGAGACTTACCAAAACCACATCTGGGTGCCAGCACTAGGTTTCTAGAAAGGTCAGTGACAGTGAGTATTTTAAAGATGGGAGCAGTCAGTACATGGCATCTTTGCAGAACAGTCTATATAGTAAATTTTTCTAATTACAGTAATTGTTATAATATGCTATTGGTACCAAATAGTAGGTTTATTATGTTTTCATATATGTAACTAATATAGTTTCCCTATACTCACCTTTTTTGACATACTTTTGTCCCTATCCACTCCTGCAGTCTGCTACTCTCCACACAGACTCCTAATAATTTTATGCATTTTTGTTGGTTTTCTTAATGATGATTCCAAATACAAGAGATAAATAAATACTTTTTATTGCAGAGATCATCATATCATCACTTAAATTATGATATTAAGATTACTATACTTTTCTTAAAATTTAAAAAACATGTTTATTATCAAGAATACTGTTTACATGCCAAGTTTTATATAAACTATTAATAAACAAAAATTTTGTGTTTATATACCAAGTTTTTAAATCAATACATTAATTGATGGAGACTCAGTCTGCAATGAGTGGCAAAAATACAAAACAACAACAAAAAGAAGAAGAAACCCATACAACTAAAATGGAGGCATAGATATTCCAGATTCTATTATTTTCCACTAGCTAAGGTGGATACATTAAAACTTACAAAGAACAAACAAAGTGAAAATTGTTGATAGATATGTGCTATGGTAACAGAGACATAGGGGAAGAGAGTGAAAGTTCACTTCATTGTGATATTTTATATCTGGATAATGGTTATTGTTTCCTAGTCATAGCAATTGCAATAGTAGTTGACTAAGAAATAAGAGCACTACTACTGGTCTTAATAATTTCATTAACTTCAGAGTGTAACAAGTATATTCAAGGAATGTTCTGTTTTATTGGCTTTCTATGTCATGAACATTGGCAGTACTACTGGAACTAAGCCTTACTTTTAAAGATTGATTTATGAATCATGTATCTTCTAAAACTTTGTCACATCTAAAGAAAAGATTCCTGTGGAAAATTGAGGGGGTTTTGTTTGGTTTTGATTATTTGTTTTTTTATCAAATAATTTATTTTCTAACTTGAATTTTGTATTTTCAGTGTTCTAGATAAATTGCTTAGCTTTATTAATAGACAGAAAAAAAGAATTTTAGGATGTATCATCATAATGGTTTGGTACTGGCCTTCTTTGGAATTGAATACATTTATTGAAATTAAAGCTATTTATCATGTTAATACTTTGCTGTCACTTTCAGATAAAAAGGAAACATTTTCTGTCTTTTAAGAAAAAGCAACCAGGTAAAATAAGGCATCAATTAGTGACACTAAAAAGTTAATTCCATGGACAATATTCACACTATATGGAAGATTCCTCAAATTAAGTTTAGCATTAAAACTTGCTGTACTCTGGAAGCAATAATTATTCACTAAGGCTCGAAGAGAATAGCACTCCAATGCAAATACAACCACTGGGCTATCATTAAGAGTTATAAAGGTAAAGTATAAAGACTGAAAAATTGTTTTTGTTCTGTTTTTTGGTTTTTTGTTTTGTTTTGTTTTGTTACAAATTTTTAATTCTTAAATCAATGCCTAGCCCAATTGTCATTAAAGAAGCTTCCTGCAGCTGCTGATGGAAGCAGAGGCAGAGACCCACAGCCCAAAAGTAGATGGCTGTGTTGTACATACTTATATAATCCAGGCTTGCTCCTTTTCAAGAGTTCTGCCAGTGGTTTCTCAACCTCTTGCGGCTAGCTCTACTAGGCTCTAAGGACTGCTCCAGCCTTACTCATTTCACATGTTTAGCTAATGCTTTTCCCACAAACACTGGGAGCTGGGATCACTCTATACTGATCATCCACCCACATGGCTGGCTCTGCCAACAGCCAAAGACCATCCCATGGCTGTGTGCTCTCTCTCCTACCCACCTGAGTAGTCACTGATGGAAAACACCAGACAAACTTAATATTTAAAATCAGCCAGGTGTCACAACACCTGGGCACAGAATCAATGGTACTAAGCTCATCAGCTATACTGTGTTGGAATTCTTTTGGTTATGGAGCCCACCACTGGTTCTAATAGACCCCAGGCCTACATGCTGTCTGTTTTCTCTGCTCCACAGCCTGCCTGAAAAACCTTCCTCTATTTAGCCTCCTCTTCTAACTGGGACACAGAAAATCTTCCTCTATATCTTTGCCCAGTGATTGGCTTCTGATGTCTTTATTAACCCAATCAGACAATTTAGGGAATCTCGCCCAAAAAGATGGAGAATAAAGAACCTTAGAAGGAGAAGAAGGATTGTAGGAGACTGAGTGACGAGGACACCAGGAGAGCATGACCCATAGAATCAACTAAGCAGATCTCATGGGGCTCGCAGAGACTAAAGTACCAATCAAGGAGTCTGAACAGTTCTGTACTAGGTCCTCTGCATACATGTTGGTGTTCTTTTATTTTTTTTTTAATTTTTTTAATACCTTATTTGCATTTCAAACATTTTCCCTTTTGGAAAACCCCTATCCCATCCTCATCCTCCCTACCTCTATGAGGGCATTCCCCTACACATCCATCCACTCTCATTTTCGCTCCCTGGCATTCTCCTATACTGGGGCATCTAACACCCTCAGGCCCAAGGGCTTCTCTTCTCCCTGATGGCCAATAAGGCCCTCCTTTGCCTTGTATGTGACCAGCACCATGAGTCCCTCCATGTGTATACTTTGGTTGGTGGTCCAGTCCCCGGGAGCTCCAGGGACACTGGCCAGTTGACACAGTTGCTTCCACCATGGGGTTGCAACCCCCCCAATCCCCCAGCAAATCCAGGCCCTTCTTCAACTCCTCTATCTGGAACACCATGCTCTGTCCAACAGCTGGTGTGAATTGAATTTTGGGTATTCCAAACTTTTGAGCTAATATCCACTTATCAGTGAGTACTTACCTTTTTTGTTCTTTTGTGTCTGAGTTACCTCACTCAGGATGGTATTTTCAAGTTCATCAATTTCTCTATGAATTTCATTAAGTCATTGTTTTTGATAGCAGACTAATATTCCATTGTGTAAATGTACCACATTTTCTGCATCCATTCCTCTGTGGAAGAACATCTGAGTTATTTCAAACTTCTGGCTATTATAAATATAGCTGCTATGAACATAGTGAAGCATGTGTCCTTATTATATGTTGGAGCATCTTCTGAGTATATGCCCAGGAGTGATATAGCTGGGTCCTCAGGTAGTATTATGTTCAATATGCTGAGGGTCCGCCAAACTGATTTCCAGAGTGGTTGTACCAGCTTGCAATCCCACCAGTAATAGAGGAGTGTTCCTCTTTCTCCACATCCTCTCCAGCTTCTGCTGTCACCTGAGTTTTTGATCATAGCCACTCTGACTGGTGTGAGGTAGAATCTCAGGGTTGTTTTGATTTGCATTTCCCTGATGACTAAGGATGCTGAACATTTCTTTAGGTGCTTCTCAGCCCTTTGAGTTTCCTCAGTTGAGAACTCTCTGTTTAGCTCTGTTCCCCATTTTTTGATAGGGTTATGTGGTTCTCTGGAGTCTAACTTCTTGAGTTCTTTGTATATATTGGACATTAGCCTTCTATTGGACTTTGGATTGGTAAAGATCTTTTCTCAATCTGTTGGTTGGTGTTTTGTCCTATTGACACTGTCCTATGCCTTACAGAAGCTTTGTAATTTCATGAGGTCCCATTTGTCAATTCTTAATCTTAGAGCATAAGCCATTGGTGTTCTGTTCAGGAAATTTTCCCCTGTGCCCATGTCTTCTAGAATTTTCCCCACTTTCTCTTCTATTATATTCAGTGTGTCTGGTTTTATGTGGAGACCCTTGATCCACTTGGACTTGAGCTTTGTACAGGGAGATAGGAATGGATCAATTTGAATTCTTCTGCATGTAGACCGCCAGTGGAACCAGCACCATTTGTTGAAAATGCTGTCTTTTTTTTCTACTGGATAATTTTAGCTCCTTTGTCAAAGATCAAGTGACTGTAAGTGTGTGGGTTCATTTCTGGGTCTTCTATTCTATTCCATTGATCTATATGCCCGTTGCTGTACCAATACCATGCAGTTTTTATCATTACTGCTCTGTAGTAGACCTTGAGGTCAGGAATGGTGATTCCCCCAGAAGTTCTTTTATTGTTGAGAATAGTTTTTGCTATTCAGGTTTTTTGTTAGTCCAAATGAATTTGAGAATTGCTCTTTCAAAGTCTATGAAGAACTGAGTTGGAATTTTGATGGGAATTGCATTGAATCTGTATATTGCTTTCGTCAGGATGGCCATTTTAACTATATTAATCTTGACAATCCATGAGCATGGGAGATATTTCCATCTTCTGAGGTCTTCTTCAATTTCTTTCTTCAGAGACTTGAAGTTCTTGTCATACAGATCTTTTATTTGTTTGGTTAGAGTCACACAAAGATGCTTTATATTGTTTGTGACAAGTGTGAAGGGTATCATTTCCCTAATTTCTTTCTCAGCCTGTTTATCCTTCGAGTATAGGAAGGCTACTGATTTGCTTGAGTTAATTTTATATCCGGCCACTTTGCTGAAGGTGTTTATCAGCTGTAGCAGTTCTTTGGTAGAGTTTTTCGGGTCACTTAAGTACACTATCTTATCATCTGCAAATAGTGATATTTTGATTTCTTCCTTTCCAATTTGTATCTCTTTGACCTCCTTTTGTTGTTTAATTGCTCTAGCTAGAAATTCAAGTACTATATTGAATAGATAGGGAAAGAGAGGGCAGCCTTGTCTAGTTCTTGATTTTAGTGGGATTCCTTCAAGTTTCTCTCCATTTAGTTTCATGTTGGCTACTGTATATTGCTTTTACTATATTTAGGTATGGGCCTTGAATTCCTGATCTTTCCCAGACTTTTATCATGAAAGGATGTTGAACTTTTTCAAATGCTTTTTCAGCATCTAATGAAATGACCATGTGGTTTTTTTTCTTTAAGTTTCTTTATGTAGTGGATTTCATTGATGGATTTCTGGGTATTGAACTATCCCTGCATTCCTGGGATGAAGCCTGTTTGATTGTGATGAATGATCATTTTGATGTGTTCTTGTGTTAGGTTTGTGAGAATTTTATTGAGTATTTTTTCATCCATATTCATAAGGGAGATTGGTCTGAAGTTTTCTTTCTTTGTTGGGTCTTTGTGAGGTTATGTTGGTGTTCTTTAGTTTTCTATTTTTGTGGAATTTCTACTGGTTGAAATGTGGCATCTCTGCTCTTTCTCTTACTTGGTTGCCTTTTTCTGCCTAGCATTTTTGCATCTTATTATGTTGTTCAGCTCATATCCCTGGGAAGCCTGCCTTTTTCTGAAGGAAAACTGATGAACAATAGATCTGGGGAAAGTAGAGGTGGGCAGAAGACTGGGAAGAGGGGGCGATTGAAGGTTGTGATTAAGATGTATTGTGTGAAAGAAAAATAAACAAGTAGAAAAAAAAATAAATGAAACAACAGCAAAGGTTGCTGACCCTTATTCATTCCTGGTTGGAAAATGAACCAGTTTAACCACTTTGAAAATCCATGTGTGCATTAATCAAAAATTAAAAATTGGACTTCTAAATACATACCCTAATCTTCCATGCCACACACTACCTTTAAAAATACCAGTGTCATGTCAGTCTGTTTTGCACTTAGACAAGATTATGCTTTCTCCTTTGAATTCCTCACTTGAAATTTCATCCTTTCATGCTTTCTTGTAATTCTATAGAAATATTTCCATTTTCATTTTACCCTCAATTATTTAATAATAATGTCTTACTTAGTTCATGTTTCTATTGGTGTGATAAGACACCAAAAGCACCCAGAAGAGAAAACAATTTTTTTTCTGCCTGAACTTCTATATCATAGTACATCATTCAATGATTCCTGGACAGGTACTCAATACATAAACCAGGGAGTAAGAAGAAATGCAGTTACCAGGGAGGAGTTTTATTTACTGCCTGCTCACATTGTTTGGTCAGCCTGCTTTCTAATAGCACACAGAATCATGAGCCCTGGTTTCAATTTCCTCAGGCCATTTTCTCATTTGAGGTTCTCTCTTCCAAAATGAGTCTAGCTTGTGTAAAATTGAAATAAAGTTAACTAGCATACCTATTTTTACTTTTAATTCAAAATACTAGTCAGAATTTTCATTATGTATTCAGTACCTTTTTTTTTCTCTGTTTCTAGAATCCAGCTAAACTCTACAAGAAAAAAAAAAATTCTGATCTTGGCTCACCTGATTAAGACTACGGATAATAATTATACTGCAATGTTATAACTATTATAAGCATGAGTACAGAATACTATTACACAGGAAATGTTCCCTTCACAATCTTGTTCTTTCAGAAGTCTTCTTAAAAAGGAAATATATCTGGAGAGCTAAACAATGAGTTGATGGGAGGAAGATAAAAAAGAGGAAGAAAAATTCTGTAAAAATAAGAAAAAGACAGAATAGAAACAAATAGAAAAAATCAAACTAAACCCAGAAGCCTGAACCAGCTAATTCTATGTAACCCAGCTAGGCTTCCAATGGAGGAATTGGAACAACAATCCAGCCACAAAAACTTCTATCTAAAATTTGACATGCCTGCAAGAGGTGCTGTGGTAAAAGTGGTGCAGAAATTGTAGGAGAGGACAAAAAATAACTATTTCAGTTTGAGACCCATGCCATAAGAAGGAGTATACTCCTGACACTGCCTGGAGGACCAGAATCCAGAGATAACCCAGACACACCTAGGTTGGAGCAAAGGATGACTGGAATATAAAAAGGCAATAAAACGACTCCTAATGATATTTTGCTATACTAGAAGACTAAACCATAGAATAGTCATCATTAGAGAGGCTTCATCCAGCAAGTGAAAGTAGCACACCCAGAGATTAGATAAACATTAGATATAGCCAAATATTAGAGAGAGTTAGAGGGGTCAAGGACATCACAAACATATAGCTCATAAGAATCAATTTACCTTTGGGCTCAAAGAGGCTTTACTAAGACTGAACTGCCATATAGGGAGCCTTCATGGGACTGACCAAGATGTTCTACATATATGTTATTGGTTATGTTCCCTGATCTTTTTGTAATACTCCTAACATTGGCAGTGAAGCTCTCTGTGAATCTTTTGCCTGTTTTGGGACCTTGTTTTTCCTAATGGACTGTCTAATCCAACCTTAATATGCAACTTGATATGTGATGTTTGGTGGATATTCCTCCAAGGCCTGCTCGTCTCTAAAAGGAAAGAAAGACAAAGGCAATGGAGGTGATGTGTTGAGGATCTGGGGATAGTGGAGGGTGGGAAAACTGCAGTCGGGATGTAGTATGAGACAAGAATAAAGAAAAAAAGGAGAAAACTTCAGTTTCGCTGTTGACATAAAAAGGTGATAAATTTTAAAGGTGGGATAGGGAGAATCAAAGGCAACTAGCAGGACTATGGAGTATGAAGCTGAGGTTTCTCCATAAATTCATGATATTTTAGAAAAAGATCTGGTAGTATTGAATAAATAAGTACCTGAAGAAATGTTTAGGGGTGAATATAGAGGGAGATATGGGAAATGGTTTCTTGGTTACAATAATGAGGCATTAGGAGCATGGCTATTTTTCAGATGTTGACATGGACAGGCAATGGAGGCTTAGGATGTTAATCTTAGCTTCAGGTCCTAGTAGCTAAATAACATTGTTCCAAGTTATCTTTGTCTGGTCCTCCATTAATACACCTAACTAATAAATTGTCAGAACTGTACAGAGAGTGGAATGTTTGAAGAACTTTCATACAGACAAATACAAGGGGCTACTAGTGAGTTCACTAAACATGGCAAATACTGACTAGCCAGTAAACAACTGGTCACTACTATCAATACATTTTATGTCACTTGTTTTTCATATTTATAAGAGTCATACTGAAACTAGTTTTGGTGTAAAAAATACAACATAATTTTTCATCTTTCTATAATATCCACTAGATTGTCTATTTAAAATGTTAATTTAAGTCAGTCAAGTAGAACACTGTAAATGTAAAATTGTACACACACATTTTTACTTCCCTGGAGCTTCTTCTTGAGCACACTTATTTTTTTCTTGACATCAAAACTACTTTCAATTTCTGCAGTATGATGAAAATGTATCAGAAATTGTGGTAGGTGTTTCTTGTATGTAGGAATTTTAGCAAGAAATGAAACATGTTCCCCATCTTTAGTTGGGAAGGAATATCAGAGAATTATAAACTCCTTTGTCATTGAAATAAAATTTCTAGGCTAACTGAAGGAAAACCGCAAAATCTTTCATAATCACTCCCAATCCATACATTAGGTCTTTACTTCAAGGATTTACATTGATCCTGGCTGACTAGCAAGTGATAGTACCTGTGATAGTATCTGAAATATATGACATTGTGATAACATAGTAAAATGGGTATTCTTGATGAATGTAAAAAAAAAAAAAAATTGCAAAGGAATATGAGATTGCTTCCTCCAGTCTGTGTAATAAAAATCCTAAAGAAGATGTCTTGGGCCAGCATTGATGAAAGTGTCATGACAGACTGGCAAGGAATCATAAAAAAAAATCTTAACACTTCATTTCTATAACATAAGAAACATGTTATTAAAATCCAAATTCCTTACTTCATAAAGGCAATTCCATAAGATGATTTTTTTTCCTTTTCTAGTAATGTATTAGTGAAGGAGTATAATAAGGTATTAATAACTGCTTCTGGAATTATAGAAAATTAAACAGGCTGCAACTTTTCATTTCTGTCACTGACTGCAAATGTAATAAAAAATTTCAAGATAGGCAAAATGACAGACTATTTGAAAATTCATCTTTTTAAAGTGGCATGTATACACAGAAACCCATGCAGACAAGTATAAAAAATAGAGTAAAAGAAGTTGCAAAATGACAAACCATACTTCTGTCTGCTTAAGGGCAGCATTCACAGTAGCTGCACAATAAGATAGCAAAACAAACTTTATCAAAACACACCTTTGCTTTTATGATGACACTAGACAGGGATTAGAAAGATTGTGTATGGCAATACATGATTCTGAAATCAAGACTTAGATCTAAGATGTAGTAGATTTATGATCCCAGAAAAATTAACTTATCCAAACCTTCCTTTTCCTTAAAATAATATGTGACAGAAGAGGGCCTTGTTGGCCATCAGTGCAATGAGAGGACCTTGGGCCTGAGGGTGTTAGATGCTCCAATGTAGGGGAATGCTAGGGAGGGAAGACAGGAGTGGGTGGGAGGGTGGGTGGGAGAATATCCCCATAAAGGCAGGGGAGGGGGGAGGGAATAGGGAGATTCCAAAGGGGAAAACATGTGAAATGTATATAAAGTGAACTTCCAAAAATAAAAATAATAAATAAATAAATACCTAAATAAAATATTCACCAAATACTTAAAACATTCTGAAAATTTGAACTGAAAAACATTAAGAAATGGAAAACTTCTTATTGGAGCATATGGACAGCTAAATATCCACATAGAGAACTACATTAAAACACAGACTAGGAGTGATTTTATTTTAAATGTGAAGAAATCAAATAAAGTCTAACCTTTAAAAAATAAGAATGTTGATATGTGTATATAAATGCGTTATATCATGTGTAAGACAGAGAAATCAGAATTCATATCGTAGACTTAGTTGATAATCTGTTACCGACTATAGAGTATATACTATGTCACAGGCCAAAGGCATTACTGGAAACATATGTAAAAAGACACATCCCAATTACATTTTACTTTATCAAGCAAAGAAAAGGATGTCACATAATATTTACAAATGAGAACACAACAAAGCATTTAAGGATGTAGAACAGTAACTAGAAGGAGTAAAGACTATGGAAAGACTAGAATAGGAAGAATATGCTCACAGCTGGTTAGATATTTCTGTTTGCCATCTGCAGACATATTCATGTGTTCATAGCTCAGATTGCTGTAGATATCAGGACCCTTATGATCCTTCATCCCAAGAATGCTTACTGGGTTGTGAATCTGTAAGTGTGTTCTGTGCCTGGAGCCAGCCTCGGGTAGGTAGAGCTTTGTCACTCTGAGCTGGGAATAATTGGCCCCTGTGGGGCCTTTGAAAGAACCACTTAGGGGCAGCCAATGAAAGATGGAAAAGAGGGATGCACACAAAATCCAGGGGGATATCTGATTGCTTTTGTGAATATTTAGTCTTCATCACACCATGAACCCTGCTCAGAAATTGGCCCAATAAACATATTGACTACAGATTCAGATAGCTTTTACTTCAATTTAATGCTCAAATTATCTGTCAGAACTCATAATGGCCTTGAAGTGGATCCTGAGTCACAGTTGATCTAGCCTTCAGAATTGGTCAATGTGGGCCTGCTGCCAGCACAGCTGAGTAGTGTGAGATTTTTCACTCTCCATGCTCAAGAGCATGTCTGGCAGTAGAATAGATGAAAGCTTAGCACCCCAGCTCCTATTAGAATCTCCATTCAATCATTTGTGAACCTTAGCTTATTTACTTTAGAACAAAGAATCTCTAAGGTCAGTGAAATAACCAAAATCTAATTCGTGGAGATCTCAGTAAGTGGATATGAATGATAATGCTGTTAAATGTTGTAATCTTTGAAAGACAATCATTATGGATTGATTTCCTATCTGTAGGGATTTGATTTGTCCCTTTACACCTTACACATATATTCCTGGCAGTTACTGTTCCACACCCTTATCTACTTTGTTGTGTTCTTGTTTGTAAATACTATGTGACACCCTTTTATTTGCTTGATAATGTAAAATCTAATTGTGATGTATCTTCTCACATACTTCTCCTGTGACACTGTTGGCTTGCCACGTGGTATATGCTCTATAGTGGTAATAGATTATCAACTGTTTCTATGATATGATTTCAGATTTCTGTGTCTTACACATGATGTTTCCTCAGTTTAGAATGGTCTCCCTCTTGTTCCTTTTAAAGTAGCTTCCCATACTATTTTATTTCAAGCTTAGTAGTCATCTTTGAGAAAGAGCATTCTTGAACATTATACATTGTTTGACCCTCCTCCATCATTATGACCTCCAAAATAATATTGTGCAAATCATATTGACATTATTTCACTTGCCTACTCTTTTCCTTACCTACACTCTAAATGAATTTATATAAATTGCCTATTTTACATTGATTAGGTAATACTGCAAAACAGGAAGATTCATCTGCATTCCCACTTCTCAGAGGGTGTCAAAATTACACATAGAGTTAGACAGGGTCAAATATATTGTGTGAAAAGTACTAGGTGGAAAGAATACAAAGCTTATTTGAAGGACCAAAACAAGTTCAAAAGGCCATAATTTATAGTGACTAAAATCTCAATCTCCTACAGCAAGAAATATGTACAGTGTAACTGAGTCAAGTGCTTTTCATAAGTATCTTTGCTGTTTGAGATGCATGCCAATAAGTCCAAGTTTATTCTGTCCTAGTTTCTTTTGTGTAAAAGTTGATTCTTGTTATGGCTAACTAAATTGATACCTGACAGTACTAAAGAACTCCAGCCATACTGTGAGAAAAACTTACCATGATCTGATTGAAAGACATAGTCATGAGCATGGGTGTCATCTTGGGAATGAAGGCAATCAAGTAACAAAGATTCTCCAAGAGCATGGAAATAGGAGTACCTGACGGAAGGACTCTACAAACTCTACCATCAAGAAACAAGTGTTTGAGATAACACATAAGTTTCTTTGAGATGCTATATCTGAACGAAACTCTGCAAACCTCTGCTACTGATCTCCACTCAGAATGTGATAATTTCATACAATGCTGCACACATTAATGCAATGGAAGAATGAGAATGGTTCTGTCATCTAGAAAAGTATCTCAATATCACAACTACTATATCTACCCCCAAAGTAGTGCTTGGTACAACACCATCACTATGATTGAAATTCTTGCAAAAACAATAGGATAATATGCCAAAGTTTGGTTCAGAGATGTCATCTGAAAATAAATTCTATAGCAGGTTAATCTTATTTTACATGATAATATTTTACTATCTTACTGATTTAAAACAATCAGCCCAAGGGGGACCTATTGGATCCTCTGCTTCAAATATTGCAATGTATATCTCATGCTTCATAGAATATTAAGCAGAAGAAATCACTTCCCAGATCATTCATCTTATTAAAGCTAACACATTACTTGAGGATCAAGGACCAAAGCACCATATTTCTGTTAGGTATTTGGCTGGAAGTTTCTATCCTGCCTTTGAAGTTTGCCTAAACTTCCCTAGCAGTTGCCTTTTTATGCTAACAATATTCAGATACAGAAAAAATGTAGTCACCGTTTCACTAGATAACTCAGAGGGAAAAATTGTAGACAGAACTAGAATCCTACTTGGCATATACACTATAGATGGTTCAGTCTACATGATTCTGAATACAATTTAACTCATTTGCTTTTATATAATATTGATAAATATATATAAATGGACATTTTTATACAGTATATCTCATCTTATATAAGAATATCAATATTTATATCACCTAATATTAAGGCATATGGTAATCAACAATAATCTCTCAAAAAAACTACTTGCAGCTTTAATTGTTGTATATTCAGGTTTGCTGCAAGTATTCTCTAGAAATGTGGGAGTTGGTTCGATTTACAACTTTTTTATGTTTTCACATTGAAATAATTTTGTATTATTTAAAGGTATCTCAGCTTCATCATAGAATTCACCCAGTTTCCATATTAACTTCAATATAATCTGTCAGTTAAAGTCTCAAGTAAGTGAGAGTATGTCTGACTCAAGAGCAAAGCAAGTATTAAAAAGTAGAGGCAAAATTCTTTTTTCAATTTTTAAAAAATGATTTATATTTTTATACTCCAGATTTTATTTCCCCTGTCCACTGTCCAACTGCTCCACATCCCATAGCTCCTCCCCAACCCACCCCTGTCTCCACAAGGATGTCCCCACCCCCAACTCCCACCCCAACTAACCCTAAATTCCTTGGGGCCTCCAATCTCTTGAGGGTTAGTTAGGTGCATCACCTCTGTTGTGAATTCTCGGTTTAGTTCTATACCCCATCTTTTTGTTTGTTTGTTTGTTTTTGTTTGTTTGTTTGTTTGGGTTGTTTGGTTTTTTGGTGATTAGCTTCTTGAGTTCTTTATATATTTTAGAAATTAGCCCTCTATGGGATGTGGGTTTAGTGAAGTTTTTTTCCTAGACTGTAGGTTGCCGATTTGTCTTATTGACTATGTCCTTTGCCTTACAGAAGCTTTCCAGTTTCATGAGGTCCCATTTATCAATTCTTAATCTTAGAGCATGAGCCATTGGAGTTTTGTTTAGGAAATTTCCCCTTCTGCCAATGAATTCAAGGCTCTTTCCCATTTTCTCTTCTATTAGATTGAGTGTATTTGGTTTTTTGTTGAGGTTCTTTATCCACTTGGACTTAAGCTTTGTGCAAAGTGGCAAATATTGATCTATTTTCATTTTTCTACATACAGACTGCCAGTTAGACCAGCACCATTTATTTCTTAATGGACCAAAAAACGTATGGGTGACATCTATTTTCCAGCAAGTAACCTTTGAAGCATCCTTCCTTTCTCACTTCATAAATGTTTAACATATGCTTATTTTTCCCAGAGAATCTGGACTTTGAATAGATAATCTTCTAATTGGACCTTATCCATTTTTAATGTTGTGTATGGCTTGGAATTCATCTCTACCTTTTTATCTAGATGTAAAATTTGAGTTTAGATTCTTTCTGCTCTAATTAAAATAGGAAGAAATTATGAATATATAGTTGTACTAAGTCAAATGCACGAACTAAAGGAAAATGGGTGTCACTGTAACAATAGTTTATAAACACAATCTTATTTTAATTTAACTAGTTTTGAAAACAAAACCTTCTCTAAAACAACATCAGAATAATGTAGCAAAATTAATTCTTATAAGTTACCACAGTTAACAATAAATTGTTGCTTGAAGGAGTAGGATTCAAGAAACAATTCCATAGGATCTATTATGCATTTTTAAAATATGGAGAAATGGAAATTTTATTTTATTTTTTTCATACTTTATTTACATTTCAAATGTTTCCACCTTTCCAGATCTCCCCTTTGGAACCTCCCCATTCCCTCTCCCTCCCCCCGCTAGTATGAGGGTATTCCTCCCCCACCCACCCATCCACGAGAAATGGAATTTAAAATAAAAACTCTATTAGAACTAGGAGGCAATATCAAGGATATACCAGTATACCTGATATGTGTGGAACACTGGAATGACAGTGACTAAGTCAACCAACAACCAGGCTTTAGGAATATGTAAACATAACAGCACACTTACTTGTCTTTACGTATTTATCTGTGTCTAAGCTTTTCATAAGTCTTTTGAGAAGGACAACACAAATTTTAGAGAAATTTCCATGTATTTTTCAATGTTACTGAGAAAAGAACTAGTTTATCTCTAGATATCTACAAGTGCCTAGATATTAATAATAAATATATAGAAAGATAAATATAATTGAACTCTCCATAGTATCTTATGCTATATTCAACTTAATCTTGAAGTTAATAATTCTAAAACTACAATTTCAATGCTTTTAAAAATTAAAGAAAATTCTTTCTGTTTACATGTGAAGGTGAAAATGAAGCATAGCTGTGAGGAATAGTTGTAACTGTCCATTTGGCATGATCTAGAGCAATCGGAGGAATTCGCAATGATGAGTTTTCTAGATTATTTGAGCCTGTGAGAATGCCTATAGGTGATTTCAAAATTAGGTACCATTATGAGCTGCACTATTCTTTTGGTAAAGAATCTTGGATTATGAAAGAGGGGAGAAAGTAAGCTTAGTATTATTATGCAAGCAATAGCGCATTACTCTCTATTTCTGACTATTGATGCAACGTGACTAACTGCTTCAAGTTTTAATGACTTGACTTTCCTAAACTGATAAGCTTTTACATTAAACTGTAAGCTAAATAAAACATTTAAGCTTAAGGTTCTTTTGTTAGAGCATTTTATTGTAGCAATGAGAAAATAAGACAAAAACAAATCCATAAAATAGAAGATTAATTATATGTAAGCTTGTTAATGAATTTAATGAGTATCTGGGGCAACCATGTTATTAATAACTTATGCATTTTAATATTTCTTTATTTAACTTGCAATGGGGGCTCTTAAATACATAAGTAGAGGTCAGAATACAACTAGTGGAAATTGATTCTTTTCTTCTGATATGTGGACTCTTAACATCAAAGACATGTCATCAGGCTCAGTAGAAACTCTCATTCTTCCACTGACCCATGTCACCAACGTTAAGATATGCTTTGTTATTGTTGCATACTATTCATATTTGAACTCATAGTCTACTCATAACACTGAAGCAGGGTTGTCCTGTGCAATACCAAAGATTCTAAGCAGACGTAGTGATATGTCTACTTAAGGTTTTGCTTTCTAAAGCTCTTTTACTATAGGATTAAATCTTCATTTGAGGTACATTTGCATTCCATTCATGTAAATGAAGAGCCTTGGCAGTGTTTTGTAGAGTTATAATAGAGAGAAGTGCATTTACTTTTTGGCAAGTTATGGACATGAGATTAAATCCAAAATTTTATCTGATGCTGTATCCCACTAATATACTGGATTTCAGGATGCCTTTGACAGACAGAAACACATGAACTATTCCTATAGTCAGTAAATACAAAACACACAAGATATAAAAGATTTTAAATAGTCTGTATTGAAGATCCAAAAAATTGCAGCTTTTACCAAAGGTTAAAGGGATTTTTAAGCCAATTAGGTAATATAATAGATTATTTTAAAAGTGGTTCTCCCATGAACTCTGAATCATTTTAAGGAAGAAAAATATTTTTCTATTCCATTCAGGATAAAATGTAGAAGGTAAGAGGGTATTATAAAGGAATGATGAACTGTATTTGGGGAGTATTTTACCTCTAGAGACCTTTAATAAAAATATTTTAAATGAATTTAATTTTTCTACTTTTCTTTTGGAAGATTCCATTATGAAACTCCTCCAAGTAATGAAGAAGATTAAAATAAATCATGCATGGGTACAATCCAGGAAAAATAATTGATTGGAAATGTGAACATTATACAAAACACTCAAGATATGCTAATGTGAATCAACATTACATGGTCAATGTGATTATACACTGAAATATGTCTCTTCAGATAGTCAAATTAGTATGCAAGAAGTAATAAAATTACTTATAATATGGTTATTCTGGTATAGATATTGTACCAAGGTAGTATAGCAATAAGCTATGAGCAAATAACAAGTGGGTTAGTATTGTAAGAGAACATATATAGTACAAGGAACTGTACTACTCAAAATCACATTCATTTTCTATATGTGTGTTATATCTATATATCTTCATTCTAGAAATATTTCTTTCTCTTTCTCTTCCTCTCTCTCTCTCTCTCTCTCTCTCTCTCTATATATATATATATATATATATATATAATTCATTTTAGTCAATTGTAAAATAAATGACATATTTATTTTTAACACTAGGTTCCTATGTAGACACATGTATTTAATTAAAAAAGTTCGTACTTTAAATCAGAAAAGTGAAGGTGGAAAATACATCTATTCACATGAAGGATCCAGGATATACAAGAGTGATACCATTTTAAGTTCCACATGATAAATAAATAGTAAATATCAAATTATAGTTTTTATTCCAAGTTCCAGTAAAGCTTGTTAACTATATCCTGCTACTTAACAAATATCCAACAAATATTTTTGAGAGAACAAAACTTCAAATTTTATCTGTATATTTTTAAATTTCAATATGTGTAAATTTCATAATATTCTGTCGAATCAGTAGTACATGAATGATCACTAAAAGTGATATATTAAGACAAGATTATTTACTAAATATAAGACTAAGTTACCTTTCAAATGGAAGTTTTCATTTTACTATAGGGTGAGTAATGTGGCAGATGTGAACTCCTTACACATGTGATATTTCAGGTGAAGAACCATAATTATTAGGAGCATTCTATATCTAATATTTATATTTTTCACTTCAGAAATCTTTTATGTTACCCTATAAAAATTGCAGGGCATTTGTTGTGAGATTTTTTTCTCCTAGTAAGATCAGAAGCTACACTGATAACATCTCACCAATATGACTGCCCAAACATGAGCTGAACAAAGATGACAACAGTGAATATGCCAAACTAGACAGGGAAATCCCAAGATACCAATCATCTGAGCTTTTCAATGTAGGGGACCTATAATAACTACCTTGCCCCTTTACCACATGATGACATATCATTAAGACAGCATATAGGTACACACACATGCATTTTCAGACTTTTGAATAGGAAAAATTATATTTTCCTCTTATATAAGCAATTCAGTTTATGATATTTCATTGTAGCTACCAAAATTGGTTAAGGTGTCAGTCTTTTGAAGATGAAAACTAACAGGCTAGAGATAGAGAGACAAGCCAATATATTACTGAAAGTTTAAAAAGTACTATGGTCTGTAAGAAAGTTCAATTGCTGTGTGTCCTAAAAATATTTTGATATTAATAACTTCTATCTTGAATTTAAAAAGTTATTGTTGATGCAACGTGATGTTTTGATGCAATATGAACTTTTATTTATTGTGTACAACCCATTACATATTCTAGAAACATTAGTCTAGTACTAGTGGGCCGGATACTTGTTAATGTGCATTTACAAAGTGGTAATGTATGGTCAGTATCTTGAATATAAAAATCAAAGATCCCAGGAATACACCATATAGTTTCTATTTTATTGTGGTATGCTCAGTAGTATATGATCAGTTTAATGACACAGTAATAAGTATTAACATTTATGCACTTACAATTAAGCTAAGTATCCTGGACATTTTTGTTGTGATAAAATTTAATGTGTAGATCACATAAAACATTTTATTTAAACAAATATTGAGCTGACTTGCCAATCAGTGGTAATATATTTAAATATGTCAGAGAAATACAGCATTTGAGTTACAACAGTTGTGTTTGTATGTGATATTTGAGTATTGTCTATTCAATCTAGAGTATAAATGAAGTTGAGAATATTATAAATGATTGGATAAGGAGTTCTATATCTGTCCTATTCAACTTTGTACTCTGAATGTCAGTAAAGACTTTGACATATTCCAAGAAGAAAAAAAAAGTGGTTGAATAAAAGAATAAGAGAGTTGTATGAACATTAGTGCTTTATTTCCATGTAATAAATTATGAAATTTTTTCTAACTGGCAGAAACATTAGACTAAATGATGCTTTAGTTGGAGGATTAGAGAAAAAATATTGAAGAAGTCATAGAACTTCTTCTTGAGGAACATATTCTGTTCCTGAAGAAGAACTGAGTTCAAATTCTAACACTCACATCTTCTGGCAGTTCCAGGCCAACATTTAACACCATCTGTAGGTACATGTTACAGATCTCTCTCTCTCTCTCTCTCTCTCTCTCTCTATATATATATATATATATATATATATATATATACACACACATATATATATATCATGCACACGCACACACACATATACATACACAAATAAAATTAAATATGAAAACATGTGTCTCATTTTTTTATGACAAAAAGGACAAAAAAGAGTAAGAGGCAAAATGAGAAGAACAAAGAACTGGAGGAACTGGGGGGACATTTATTTTGTATAAAATGTTCTCTTATTATTGCAAATAAATGCTAGACTTTTGTCACTGTAAAATATCAATTTCTAATCCATGGTATAAAAAAATCTATGGGTATTATAGACAGAGAATATAGATAACAGAGTTATATACAGATACAAATATAAAAAGTAATCATAATACTAAAAATTTTGCATTGTTTGAAAAATACTGACTACTTCCCTTTATAATGATACCATTTTTAAAAATCTCACATATACAGGTCAAGACTATAATCATGGTAATATTTTTCAGAGTAAAACAAGACAATGTTATTCAGTCATTATACATGTTTCTTGATGCATCAGAGAAGAAATATAGGTAGGTAGTCTGTTCCATGTTGAAAATATTTTCTCCCTAAGTTTCAGGATATTTTGTACACATTCTAACTTCATCCTACTTTGCCCATTTTTTCCAGAAAATTATTAATATTTAAAATTGAACTTGTATCTTTCAGAGTACTGAAAATTTAAATGTGTTACAATCTATATGCATTAACATTAAATTCATTATATTTTGGGATAGCAAGTATATTTAATAATATATATTCCATGTGTCACTTCTCAAACTGATACCAGGTCCCTTAATAATCTCAGTTTTTCATTCAAAATATTTTAAAACTATTTTAACTACAAAAACTTTTTCTGAAAAAGAACCCCACAAACTAGTACCAATATCGACCATATATTTCTAAACGAGACCACGAAATCGATCAATTTGCTACTACTTTGAATTAATTTTCTTCCTTGATGATATATTAGTTCCAAGTCCACCATTAGTAATACTCTAGGCTGCTGTGGTCTCTAATGCATAATGGCTTGTGGTTGTTCTGGGAAATATGCCAATTCCTTAAGTAGCATCGAGTGACAGTTATCAATGTTTTCTTATACAAATCATCCTACTTCCTATTTAACTTTCCTCCTTCAGATATGCATGGGATAAATGAATAGCTGTCTTCCCCATTTATTTGAGCAGTATTTGAACTTTGCTGACCTAATATCATTAAGACCAGTTGTTAGCATTTAAGGTAATGTATTACAGGCTACAAGTGAAGTCAAATAAATGGCATACTCAAGCAGCATCTTTGGGTTAAACAATTAGCCTCAACCCAATGTCTTTTGAGGTCAATATTATTGTGCAGATTTAGCTAGATCATTTCAGCTTCAATTGCTTTTTATTGTATTCAGAATAACCAAGATTATGGATATGAAGTTGCAGGCAAAAAGGAGAATCTGAAAATCTTATGTGAAAAAAACTATTAGAGATGCACAATTTGGTAAAAACCATATTTCTATCATATTTCAATATACAGGTTAGTTTTCTTTTGTTTCAAATGAATAATCTTTCAATCAGTTTTATACTTCCACGTATGCTTATCTGCTGTCTCAATGAGTGCAGGCTTCACAAGGACTCATACGAATATTTTCACATGATAACTTCAAAAAGTACTTCAAAAACAACATTTATGTCATGAAATAGTCCAAGTGAAGACATTAAAGGAAAAACTGATAATCAAAACTTTGTAGAGGATTTTATATCCAACTCATGGTACCAGAACAAACCAAAATAAAATGCTTTGCTTTTATCTGTAGATTAAGTCTCTGATAATTTCTGGGGAAATACAGGTAGATGAACTGTAATATCAACAATGATTTCTGGAAGTTTTTATTTCATAACTGATTCTATGTTTGTGAGATAATATATCTTCTTTAATGTGGATGAGTACAACTCTAAATTGTAGTTTAAATTATTTTGTAGCACTCTGGAATATTTGTATATCAGAAAAGATTTGTGATTATGTTTACTATCACCAAATCTCATATTGATAATAACTTATGTAGTATGGAAAGAATGAATAGTTTTCATTTTCTCTGCAGGGGAATGTCAATGTATAAGAAATGGATATGTCAAAGTCTGATGTGTTGCTGTCATCTGAAACCTTTCTCATCTTACAAATGAGGCAGACCATAGTTTTCTTTCTGGTCATGGAAGTTTTACCTAGGGGCATAAGCATGCTAGGCAAATGCTCTACTAGTGAGCTCCATTCCTATACTTAACCTATTATTAAGGTGTGTCTCATTTTCAAGGACTTAACTTATTTTGAGAAGTTTTTAATATACATTATATTAAATAAGAGATCTTCCAAACTCTTTGGCTTCATTAAAAATAATTGAAGAGGCCTTGGAAATTTTCCTTATTTTGCTTAATACCTCTCCTTTGATTTTTGCTAATTTATGAACCAATGCCCTAAAAATTTTTGTACTTCTTAATAAACTCATAATTTTGCATGACTTTTAATATTGTTTTCAAACACACTGAGACATCAACATTCCGTTTGGACCTCCAATATCACCCTCAACTAAGTACCTTAAAAACTCCTGATGTACATCTTAGAAGAAATTCAAAATTAGTATGCTCTAAACAAACTTTTATCTTTTCAACAAAGCTTATTGTTTTTCATATATATTGGTACATCTAAATGCTATTTTTTTTTGTTTTGGTTGTTCAACCCTTAAACTTGAATTCATTTGTACCTCCTATCTATTATAGGCCAGCAAAACCTGATAAGTGTCTTTAATTTATAGTTGCTGACCAGTGTTTATATCTTTGAAATTGAAAATAATGAGAATATGGCTTTATTGTAAACATATAGATTTTCTCTTGCCATGATTTAAAAAAGAAAATATAATTATTAGCTATACAGCACTTATACTGTATTAGATTTTGAAATAAATCAAGATAATTAAAGTATATTACAAGACCTGTATAGGCTAAATACAAATAAAATTGTATCATTTTACCCAAACAGTTTGAAGATATCCAGAGTATGGTATCTTCAGAATGTTCTTGAACCATTTTTTTTTTGATGACATAAGTGATGGTCTCTCTCCTTCACTTAAATTGGTATTCCAATAATATACCACCAACACTATCCTGACTTCATTACTTTCTACAGAGGACTCACTAGATTTTTCCACAATTTTCACATGTCCACACATGCTAAATGGTTTCAACATTTATAAGTGAGATGACATAGTATGCATTCTTATATAATGGCTCTTTTCTTACTATAAAGTTTTCAAAGACCATTCATGTTGCTATAACCTTTGTTCCATTGCCAAATAATATATTGATACATGGGTGTTTTGTGTTTCAAAAACCAATTCAACAATTGATGAACATTTACATATTTATAACCACCATACATAATGCTTCTGTGAATAGTTTCATGCAAGGTTTTGTGTGTCTATCCCTTCTAATTTATCTTCAGTTTATGCCTACAAGTAGGACTGATGGATAATATGGTAAGACTATATTTAGCCTTTTGAGGAACTACCAGATGTTTTCTAAAGTAACATGCATTTGTTTTATCAACAGAAGTGTAAAAGTTTTATATTCTAGCAATTTTTTTTATATAAAGTATCCAATTTTTCCTACTGAATGAAGTAGAACCTATTTGAATTTCACAATGGGTCACTGTCAAATATAAAATAGATCTTTTCTTCCTTTGAAGAACCCTTCAAAGCTTCATAATAAAATGAATTCCATCATTTTTGCAAATTTTATTCCTTTGAATACTAATGAATTACATACAATTTCATCTTAAAGCCATTCATGTATTTTGTGAAATTATTCCCATGACTTTCTTATACTTATCTTATTATTATTTAATCTTTTAGAATATTTCATATCAAACACCAGAAATTATTTGCCAATAACATACATTATAATAATATCTGTATATTAGAGAAAATGTTGTCTACATTTAAAAAAATATTTTGGAATCTTGTATCAATTTTTTGAGAATTCCATACCGTATTTTCATCATTTTCATCCAGTCACCCCTTTCAGACATACTCAGCATTATTCCTCTTTTAAAAATATTAGTTCACAGGACCAAGGGCCTCTCCTCCCCTTGACAAGGCCATCCTCTGCTACATATGCAGCTGGAGACCATGGGTCCCTCCATGTCTACTCCTTGATTGTTGGCTTAGTTCCTGGGAGCTCTGGGGGGAGGTCTGTGAAGGCTCAATGAATGCCCCAGTGTAGGAGAATTAGAGGGTGGGGAGGCAGGAGTGGATGAGTGGTTGGGGGAGTACCCTCATAGAAGTAGGGGAGGGGGATGGGATAAGGGTTAGGGGGAAATGGAAAAGGGGATACTATTTTAAACGTAAATAAAGAAAATATCCAATAAAAAATATTTATTTCAATTTCTGCTTCCCATATGCTGTTGTTTTCACGGCGATCCACAAGAGCATTATCAGCTTATCACTGATAATATTCTCTTAAAAAATTGAGTTTCATTTCACCAACAAAAATTAGATGCCAATAACTCATCAGTCAGAGGAAACGCTCCGTGCCCACCTTCATTATCCAAGTGGAAACTAGTGACACCTTACAAAGTTCTTGTGTATGGTGTCACAAACACTGTCCTGTTATAAGTGCTTCTGCCTTATTATGCAAGAAAAAAACCTTTCATTTTAATAAAGATTCTATCACCTCTAGCTCTTACAGCATTTCTTTTCCCCCATTTAGAATGATTCTTTATTAAGGGTGGTATAATATTGATACCATATTTAAAGTTAAATACTCTCAGTTTTTCATTCTCTGAATGTTGACCAGGTGATGGTCTCTCTGTTTATTACCACCTACTTAAAAATAGAAGCTTTTCTGATGACAGGTACATTTATTTCTGTAAAGGTAAATTATTAGGCATTGGCTAAATAATTTATCCATTTAGCAGAATACTAGCAACAAATTTGGCCCAAGTGATGATGATCAATGTATTCTATATACAGGTTTTGGTCTGATATTGATGTCATGCATGGTTGTGCTGTTGTGAATATGCTTGGCCTTAGGAGTGGCACTGTTTTGAGGTGTGGCCTTGTTGGAGTAGGTGAATCACTGAATCACTGTGGGGGGGTGCTTTAAGACCTTCATCCTAGCTGCCTAGAAGCCAGTCTTCTCCCAGCATCATTCAGATGAAGATGTAGAACTCTCAGTTTCTCTTGTACCATGCCTGTCTGGCTGCTGCCGTGCTCTTGCCTTGATTATAATGGACTGAAAATTTTAACCTATAAGCTAGTCTTTAAGAGCCAGCAATACTATTCTTGGGAATATACCCAAATGATGCCCCACCATGCCACAAGGTCACCACTAAGTTCATAGTGGCTTGATTTGTGATAGCCAGAAGATGGAAACAACCCAGATGTCCCACAACAGAAGAATGGATACAGAAAATGTGGTTTATTTACACTATGAGCTATTAAGAACGAAGACATCCTGAGTTTTCCAGACAAATAGATGGAACTAGATGATACCATCCTAAGTGAGGTAACTCAGACCCAAAAGGACATGCATGGTATATACTCACTAATAAGTGGATATTAGTCAAAAAAAATTAAAAAAAAATATACAGAATACCCAAGATATAGTCCACAGAACTCAAAAAGTTCAACAAGTTGAAGGACCCAAGTGAGGATGCCTCAGTCCCACTCGGGAGAGAGTAGAAAGCAATCACAAGTAGGGAGGAAGGGAGGGACCAGGGAGGGAAAAAGGTTGGGTGGTGGTGGTGAGAGGGGAACCTGATCTGGTACTGGGTGAGAGAAAAGGATTGAAGCCTTGAGGGCCAGCAGAAAAAAGGGAAACAGGCAACCTCAGGAGGTAGGAGGTTGGGGGGATCTTGCAGAATGTACCAGAGACCTCAGAAATTGAGAGACTCTCAAGACTCAAATAGAGGGACCTTAGATGAAATGCCCTACAGTGGGGAGAGGGAACTTAATATGAATCAACTATTAATATGATAAGATAAAATATATAGCAAAATTACAAGCCTTTTTTATAAGTTCTGAGTATATAATGGCTTATGGATTCATTAAGTCTATAATCTAATGAGAAAAAAGTAGAAAAAACCCAAAATAAATAACCACACAAATGAATTTAACTATATCACATCAATTTGTCATGACACGTCCAAGAACATTATAAAACCTTTTTAAAAAGTACCTGTCCTCCAGTTGAGAAGCAAGAAAAGCTTATCAGGAAAAGTTACAGTGCACTAAACACTGGACATAAAAAAATCTGATGTTATGAGAGTGGAATATAAGGGAGAATGTGGATAAGGTTGGATATCAGCACAGGCTCTGAGGCTAATCAAGAGGCATAAAGGAACATATTGGTGACAGTGCTCCTTATGGCTGATAAGTAGACTAAATGGATATCTGCTTAAATACTATAGATAATATAAATTAAAGTCATTTTTTTATCACACGAAACTATAGTGTCTCTAGATTAAGCCTCTCAATAATGTGAAGATATGGAAACAAAAATCTGTTGGTTTTCCTAAAATTCATGGAATATTCTTTAGAAACTTGTTGGAAAGATTGCTTTGTCTTAGTAGAAAGTCTTCTTTCTATTAGCAAATGCAGAGATTAATGACCTCAATTTTCCCCTTAAAACATCTTGACCTGTCTTTCTTTTGGTTTGCAAACAATATCCTTTACACTGAATTACAAATTTTTTGAGATTAAAGTTACTAATAATATTTTATGTACCTCTCCCATCATGTTCCTAATATAAAAGAAAGAGGTATGGTCTAATTGCTTTAAAGTTATCATACCATCTCTTCTGAATAATAGAAAGAAAGACTAATATGCCATCTTCTTATAATCTTCTCACTATCACATTTCAAGGACATGAAGTACTACTGAAAGAAAGGTTAGCAGTGATGGCATGAGTTGTGTGAAATGATAAATATGGAAAACAAGGTTATCCTCAAGGTAATATAACTCACTGTCTTTGTTAAATGACCTCTTATTTCCTATACTTCATGTAGGATATGTTGCTATATGAGATGCTCATATTGTCCATGATAACTGACATTCGCACAAGGACATGAATTTGACATATGAAAATATATTTTTTTTCACATATTGATATCACATATATTGTTTCTTAATTTTTAAAAGTGTTTTAATTTTTCCGTGTGTCTGACTAAGATAGAAGGAAAAAGATAGATTGAGGACCTGGATGTTAATTTGAAAATATATAGAATTAAAAATTATAAAATCAGAGCTGTCTTTGATATTTTTATATACAGGATGAAGACATGATGGTAATTGAAAACACAGGAAAAGGAAGAAAGTTAGATTAATATGCATATATATGTATATATAACTATATATCATGTACATTTTTAGTGATTTTAGTTATAATCTATTACTAATTATAACAGTATTGATTAAGGTTAATAGAGTACATGAAATAATAAAAATTCTTGCTAATTAATATATCACCAGGCACTAACAATTGTTTCACCACTTGGAGAAAGTATAATCTCTTAGGAAATTTTAATATACACAAACAATTTTTAGCATTCCTTTCCTGAGACATACAAAGTAAACTTGTTCAGTCTATACAGAGATATTATAGATTTGCAATAATGGAGACATAATCCATGATACGCTTAATGAGTCCCCCAAAGAAAGCATTATGAACATATTTTATAGTTAGATCTACATCAGTTTTAAACTTTTATTTAACAAATTCATTTAATATGTGGTATTTGTTAGGTGCTATTCTGTACACTTTGTAAATATAAACAAAATTAATCAGTTTATGAGCTCTCTGAAATGAAACTGCAATAATTCATGGTTTACAAATGAGAACATTAGTACTTATAGAGGTTTAAATAAGTTTTCCAAGGTCATAGATATGATACGTGGTATCAAGATTTAAATGTAGTCAGTCTGATCCCAGTGTGCTGACTTGTGACCTCCAACTAAAATGTCTCATATTGCATTCAGTTATCATCCTCTGGTCAAATTCAAACCAGAAATTTAAAGAAGATGAATCATCACATCTCTACCCCATTGTTTACAGCCTGAGAAATGTGATCTAATATGATTAACAACTCGCTATAACTCCCTCTGAATGTTTCACTTGATATAAGATAAATCCCTAGCAGCCAGTATTAGCTTTAGTTTGGGATGATTGGATACCTTTGGAGCAAATGTCATGCTTTAAATTCTTATTGTCAGTATTTTATTTTTATATTAAGTAAGCTTACCTTTACAGGAAAATGGTTTGAGATTGCAGACTACATACAACTGGAGTATACTGTTTCTCCTCTTTCCTTCTCTTTTTTAAGGGCTGCTTCCTGTATACCTTTTGGGTCCCTAATTCCACTGCACCCACCCCTGTGAACTCCTCTTAGAGCCATTTAAGTTCCATACTTGAAACCATCATTTTTCTCAAATATACAGACACACAAAAAATAAGCTTTCATCTCTGAACTCTCCCTCTCTCTGTGTGTGTCTGTCTTTCTGTCTCTCTCAGTCTGTCTCTCTCTCTGTCTCTCTGTCTCTCTGTCTCTCTGTCTCTCTGTCTCTCTGTCTCTCTCTCTCTCTCTCTCTCTCTCTCTCTCTCTCTCTCTCTCTCTGTCTCTCTCTCATTTTCTCTCCATGGTATTACTTGGTATGTTCTTCTCACATCTCAATATAACCTTCTTAATGTAATGGAAGAAACTACTTTCTGTGTGTTCATCTCTATCATCTCACTCTCATCAGTATTCCTTCATAAGCATGTTTCTAAATAATGGAGTGAGAGAGGAATATGATTTCACAGAAAAATTCTAGCTCTTGCTGGATATCGTAAAAGAGCCAGACTACTGGTATGGATTGAAAGTATTTCTGTTAAATGATGACTGTTTGAACATTCATTTATTTTTTTAACAAGTTCATATTCAAAAGACTCCAGTTGCTTTGCAGAGAGAGAAAGAGAGAGAGAGAGAGAGAGAGAGAGAGAGAGAGAGAGAGTCCTCACAATCAACGAATCAGAACAATTCAGGAATAACTGACTTCTAAAAGACAGTCTGTGATCTTCTTATCTTCTCTACTTCCCCCTTAAGTGTTTCTGTCCTTTAAAGGAAGAAGTAGTTCTCCACTTTCTTTTGATACTCATTCAAACGATTAAAATTTATTGCAAAAACATGCAACCATTTTTTTCTATGTAGCCTGAATCATATTAGCCACGTCGTTTTCCTTACATCTCCCTTTGAGTGATTCTGGTGACTTTCAGTGGGGATACAGCATAGACTCTATCAGTCTGTGTAGATACAGCATAGTCTCTATCAGTCTGTGTGGATACAGCATAGTCTCTATCAGTCTGTGTGGATACAGTGTAGTCTCTATCAGTCTGCGGAGTTCCAATCATGCTCTGACCTTGCCTTCCACCTTTCTTATGGTTCTTCTCAAATTTGTAGCACTTACACTTACATCTCTCCTTTCAAATGAACAATATAAAACACTCTGTGGCACTATCCACTCTGAAAGCTTACTTCAATAGATCCTTAACAGTCTGGCCTTCCTGAATTTCTCACTCAGTAGGATTGATATCTCTGGCATTAACTGACTGAGACTCCCCTTGTGTGTTCTCTTGGGATTAGGAACCTAGAATGAACATTTGTTTTTCAGATTTACTTTCCTCTTTGGAGACAGAATTGATTTTCCCCTTTTCCTTCCAGCAGTCATTTACCACCTTTTTTCAAATATAATCAGTCTTCTCTGCAAGATAGAGAAAACAGAGTGGGACTTTGCATGCCATTAACTCCACAGTTGCAAGGCCCTTCTCCTCACAGTGTGCTTCCCAACTGAAGCCAGCCATATTAAATGACAGCAACATGCTATAAGAAATAGCTCCCTCTAAAAAGACAAAAGAAGTACACTTGTGGAATAGAAAAGTGGCTATAACAAACTCTTTTGACTCAGTCTGCGTGGCTCATGGTCTTATGAAGAAAACAGTGTTTTATTAATTTTTCGTAAAGTTATTGAAGCATATTATAACTTTTGTTTTACTTTTTTTTTACTATCAGGAAAGACAGTTAAAGTAGCAGATCTTAATATTTGTGACAAGGTGTAATGAAAAAAAAAGTGTATAATATATTAGAAGAAGTTTCCACCTCCAAAATAAAAAGCAAGTCTCTTAGATTGATCACATTCAATTATTCTTTCATCTCTCAAATATCCAGGACATGTTATTCATTTAATAGTTTTAAAATCATCTTGCAACTGAATTTGTATACATAAGAACATATTGTACTATAAAAGTGTTTAATTATTTTGTGTGTAGTATATTATTTCTTGAAAAATATGTTTTTTATTTCTCTTCATCTGGCTCATAATTATTGATTTTCTACTGTGTGTTAAGCATGCAAAGTTCTACATCCTCTGGGTATAACAATAAACATGATTGTCCAAATCTTACTTCAGTTGTAATGGAAAATGACAAATACTAAAGATAATGCATGAAGCAAAGTAACTATACAAAGTCAACTAGAGTAAGAGTAATTGATTCAAAGTATAAAGATATGATTAAGAAGAAATGAATTAAAAATTTAATTAAGGAGTTCAGGCCATTTCTAAGTATTAGGCATTTGAGTAGAGACAGAAAGGACATGAAGGAATAATGAAGTAGCTGTGTGCAAAAAGAAGCATTATCTGCAGGGCCATTAATAAATAAGGTCCCAAGACAACAGTACATACTACTTACCAATGTTTATGAAAGATACAGCTCTTACCTCAAGGTAATAAAAGAGATGACTTATTCTTGAGCCAGATGTGAGTGACCATGACCCAAGAAAACAAATTTAGTTTTCCTAAACTACCTTTTCCCAAGGAGATAGCAATTTCATAAACTCTTTATAAAATATTCATTATTTTTAATTGTGTATGTGTGTTGGAAGGAGTATCTCTGTGTGGGTATGTGTACATGAGTGCTGATGCCCATAGAGGCATAGGATCACATTGAAGTTGGAGTTAGAGTTGCTTATGAGTTGTCCAATGTAGGTATTAGGAATTGAACAGGGGTCATCTAGTCATTGTTAAACAATGAGCCAAGTCTCTAGCCCCCATCACAAACTTTTTATAGTAAAAATTAAAAAGTCATAAGATGGCACAGGTATCTAATACATTGGTTGATCCATAGGGTAAACAAGTTACAGCAAAGCAGGGAAAACTTGCCATATGACAATATTCTTTGTCCTTACATGGTACGACTAGTTGATGAACTCTAATGAAATAACCTAATGATGACAAATGTTAAGTCACTTACTACAGAGGAGGACAATAAATGACTACGATAAAAGCTAAAGATGCCCCCAGATGCTTGGCTTTGAACTTGCAACACTTCAACCTCTCCAAATCATTGAAGTTCTAATCAGCCAATCTGGCAGTTCAGATATACCTACTTTCAGAGAATTTTCATTCACACAAAAGAATAGTGTAGAAATGACGATATTAGAAAATGAAGTCATAGCAGTCACAGAAGCTATAGGGCTACTAAGGTTACAATTTGAAGCAAATCAAAAAATGTACACAATGAATAAAGATAGCTAAATGTCTGATCGAATGTTACAACCTTATCTAGAAAGAGGTACCCTGATTGTACATATAAAGCAATTATAAGAATTGTTTTGATTTAAGCATACAAGTTTTACAAAATAGACCAATATTAGCATGATTAGCCATAAAATTCTTATTGGGGATCTTATTAGTTTAGTCTTGATATAGCTAATGTAATAGCAGAAATAATATTGGTGTGTGGAATACGAATGAAAAAAAAGTAAAACAATTTCTGAAAGGTCAAAGGCGGTAAAAGTTGGCTTTGTCAGCTTTAGATTTCTGGTGTTAAGTTTTAACATGTGACTGCCAAATGATCTCAACTAATAATTTGGCCTTCATAGAATGAATAGCTGTTAATCATCTTGCCTCATACTTTCTTGGTCTTCTTCTCGTACTAGGACTCTAGAGTGAAATGCATGTTAAGAGTATTCATCAAATGTCATTTAGGGAAAACATCTATACTGAATATTATTCTGACAGAAAGGTATGAAAATTGACAAAAATAAAGCCTTTTGCTTTGAATTAAATATGAAGTACTTTTCTGTGTATAAAATCAACCTCTGCTGCAGAGTACACTAGGACACTCAATTTAATAGTTTGAAGTACTGTCTGCTTCTAAAAGAAAGGCCAATGATGATCTTTATCAAAATATCTCTAATTATATTGTATTAGTCAAACATATTTTATTGTCAAATTACATTTAAATAGACTGTCACTTAGACTAATGTGATGACACTTAACTTACTTAAAACATCCAAATAAAATGCAATTTAATTCTGGTAATAAAAGTAATAAAAGTATTTTTCCTTAATTAATAGCTAAATTTTTCTAATATTTTACTAATAAATTAATTTTATAAACTATTTTATTGGAGACAAACATTGATGTCAATATTTATAACCCTATGCCAATGTCTTATGATGATGTCTTCCAGAGAACTGTGAGTATGAGCCATGACAAAGCCAGCAATGGAAATGATAGTGTCATACACACATGTGTAAAGTTCCTGTTATATTTTAGACTCAGGAACACAGGTTCTAAAAGAATTTGCTTTAGATTTTTCTCATTTATATTTTTTCAATGTAATACGATATGTGTTAGAATACTTGTTACATTTCATCAATTAAGTAATTAGGCTACTGTATTATATTACATCTTCCCCCACTGGAATTATGAGCCATTTTCTTGTTAATTGCAATAAAGAAACAATGCATCAAGTTTATCCAATTAAAGAGTACATTGCAAAATATTTTTGAGGCATGTTCAGATTGTTCACTGCAAATTGCTTCTCAGGAGAAAACACTGCAATTGTGTGATTCAGGACGAAACACATATTTTACGAATGCTATTTTTTCTATGTGCTTATCTTCCTATTTTCATTCATTTCAAGGGGTAACAGTTGGTGCTTTCTTAGAAACATTCAACTCAAGTACCACTTTATAATTTTCTCATATCGTGGTTACAGTATCAAACTCCTTAAATCCATAAACCCTTTCATTCTTATGACAATTGTTATATTATTTTATCTTCTACTTTGCTATTGTAATGTTCTTCTCCACACTCCTGACATTAATACAGCTGAGTTGAAGGTACCACTTCAGCTCCTGTCAGAGAGATTTAAAATCCACTCTTACACATGAGAGTATAAGTCCATCCAATTTGCTTCAATTTAGGGAAATAATGTTTAATTATGTAATAGTTCTCCCAGAACTAACAGGAGAAAGAATTTAAATCAATACTCAGTAATGTCACAACCTAGAATTATATGACAGGGAAAAAATGTAATTTCAAAGGCGATTTAAATAAACAAATCATTGGCCACAGATGGGAATTCATCAGAACTAAGCAGATAAAAATAAGTAGTCATCTTATGTTCATTTGTAAATTGTTGATAGGGAAAATTCAAAGTACAATTAACTTATGCTAAATAGTATATGGGGTCTGACAAGAAAGATGCTTCCAGATGAGCCATTTTTTTCAACAATATCAAGAATACTTAGGATAAACCTATGGTTAGGAAAACTAATCATCCAAACAAATGAAGAGGTTTTGTATTAAATCTTTAACTTTATTTTTTCTAAATTAGTAGCAATAATTCTACAGTGAAGGCAGTAAGGGTGAGTGGCGCAATGACAATGACATGCACATCCTGATAATGCAGTGTGATTTACAGTCTGACCTAGGTAGAGGAATTATGAATTACTGAACTTTATTTTTATTATTTGTGAAAAGTATATAAAATAGCCACTTTTGAGTGGTGATGTGTTTATTGAGTGCTGACATGTAATTGTCTCAGAACAATGTTTAACTCACTGGTGGGTTTCCTTATCGTTGATTATAGACCAAGTGAAATATTTAGCAAAAAAAACAATAAACAACCATTTAGAATTTTATATGACTTTAGATCATAGATGTAGGTATATGTTGTTTTCAAATAAGTTGGAATAATTATTTAAAAGAAATGGTATTAGCAACAGTAGAAAAATTTAATCTCTGATTTTCATGTAGTAACAATAAAGTCATTGGGGAAAACATTTCAACGAATTTTCTCAGAACTCTAGAAAGAAAAACTGTTGGTACAAATGGACATCCAGGTGGAAAACAATATCAACCCCTGAGACATACCATGTTATCTTAGTTTGGAGACACTGGAATAGTTCACTATTGTGGTGGAAATATAGCAATTATTTAACATCAAGGAAATTGGTGATGTTCCCTCAAAAATTAAAGACAAGAATATCATTGGATCTATCAATTTTGATATCCAAATAATTGCAATTTCCACTTAATGAAAAGCATAAAAATAAGTTGTGCTACATATATTAAAGAAAATATTATTCATTCATTGACGTTAATTACCAGCATATGGTAAAAAAAGATTACCTTCAAACAAAAAATTATGAGTATTTTATAACTCTGTTTATATGACATGGTAGAATAGATAAGTCCATTGAAACACAAAGCAAATTTGTATTTGTTTACTGGAGTATTGGTTGGTGAATTGCCATGGAATGAGGGAATAGGAATTTACTGATTAATGCATAAAAAGTTAGATTTTATGTTAATGATCATATTCTGAATCTAGATAATTGTAATTAGTCTCCAAAAGAGAAAAGTACTAAATGTAACTAGATTGTTAAAATAATGAATTATTCACTATATGAATTTATCTATATTAAATATTGCTATATATATATATATTTAATTCTATATATTTGTGTTTCTATTACAGCATACTAAAATATGTTAATGAAAGAAAATTCCTAGGCTAAGTATTCTTCTCCATTGTAAGTATTTAATATAAATTACCAACAAGTGAAAAAATGGAAAAGTTCTCAGCTAATATATCACCAAAATTTGCATGTTTTAGTATCCATAGCATACATTGTGAGTCATTCTTATACTCTGGGCATCAAATGGAATAACATCATCTTTACATGTGTATAATCCTTCAAACTTTGCTTACTTTTCTTAGAATCTGTCCTCTAAACTTGAAAAAAAAAATAAGCTTTGGGTGATTGGTGGTACAACAAAGGTTCTACTGCAATTTTGTGTTTTTCTTAATTTTAGGGATTATAATATATTTACATCATGTTTCCCTTTTAAATTTTCTCCCTTCAAATCCTTGCTCTCTTTCAAATCCATGTCCTCTTTTTCATTAATTATTGATACATATATATGGACAAATACTTAAATGTCTAAACACTTAAGTACAATGTGCTCAGTCTGTGTAATGTTACACAGATGTATATTTTCAACTTGACTGTTTGGTATTGAATAACCAACTATGTGCTCTTCCCTCAGAAAGATTATTTCTCTCACCCTTGGCACTATTTAGTTGCCTGTAGTTCATTGTATAGGCATGAGGTCCCATGAAGTTTCCCCTTCTAAATCAGCATAACCTTTGGTGGTGTCCTAATTTAGCTTATGATTTTTAGGCAGCGTTTTGGTGAGACATTATGGGTATAGCTTCTGAAATTTCTAGATTTGCTTTTACAGCAAGCTCCCAATTCCTCTCACAATCTTTCTGACCCCTATGTCCCAGTGTTCTTTGAGCCTTAGATGGATGTATTTTAACTTAACTGTTGGGACTGGTCTTCATAAGTCTGCATTTTGATTGATTTTTTTTTCTTCAGTGCTCTCCATCTGAAGCACAGTTTTCTTGAAGAGAAGTGAGGAATACATTTAATCTGTTGGAATAAGGGTAAGTATTCAGAACATAGTTATGGGTTGTGCGACTTCAAGACCCATGGCTTCATTAATTCTGGGTAGCTAACTTTCCAGTACCAGGCATCAATAGGACGGTTGATCTAAGTTGTGTCAGAATCAAAAACTAAAGTGAAAGCTCACAATGAACATGCAATGAGGGGCACACGTATTGAAAGGCTATCTTCAATTTTTTATAGTTTGGCATCTTCCTCAAAATCCCAGGATCATAGTTTCATTGGTTCATTGCCATGTCTTATGCTATGCTTTATTTTTTAGCAAATTTTTCTGCTCTTTTTACTATGGCATCTTAGTACATATCTAACTCATGTATTATGATTCTTTCAGCAATGTAGGTTTTGCCCACTAGATTGCCCATTTATTTGCTAAATTAGTTTATTTCTATTTAATTTTGATATTCTTTATATATTGTATAATGTAATCCTGTAATATATATAGTTAAATATTTTCTTCCATTGTTTGCTATTTCTTTACTGTTTATTTCTTAAGATTTAATTGTTTCATGTTTGTGAATTTTTGTTCTTATTTCCTGAGCTGTTGAAAATAAGTACATCCATGGTAGAAATCAATATGAAGATTACTTAGGAAAGTGGAAATAAATCTGATAATGCATACCTAACAGCCATGCTATTTACAAGGATAAAGTCAAAGGATGCCAGCACTTCTGACATGACTTAGAACAGTGGTTCTCAATATTCTTATTGCTGCTACACTTTAATAAACTTCCTCATGTTGTGGTGACTCCCAACAATAAAATTACTTTCGATGGTACTTTATAACTATACTTTTGCTACTATTCTGAATCATAAAGTAAATATTTTATATGCAGGATATTTGATATGAGATACCAGTGAAAGAATTGTTCTACCACTAAAGGGTTTGAAACCCACAGCGTGTGAACCAGTGCTTTAGAGAATTTCTCTCAAATGTGACATGAACATTTTGGATGATTAACACTGATACTAATAGAAGAATTTATTCCTTATGGATATTCTACAATTTTAGATATAAAAATATTCTCTAGACTAACCAAATATTTTTGGTTTTTACTTATTTTTATTGGATATTTTATTTATTTTCATTTCAAATATTATCCCTTTCCATGCTTTCCCCTCCAGAAACCCCTATCCCATCCCCCCTGCTTCCATGAGGGTACTCCCCCACCAACTCACCCACTCTTACTCCCCACCCTAGCATTCCCTTACACTGGAGCACTGAGCCTTCACAGGACCAAGGGTCTTTCCTCCTATTGATGTCCAATAAGGCAATCTTCTGCTACCTATGTGGCTGAAGCCATGGGTCGCTCCATGCGTACTTTTTGGTTGGTGGCTTAGTCCCTGGGAGCTATAGGGGGTCTGGTTGGTTGATATTGTTGCTCTTTTTATGGGGCTGCAAAATCCTTCAGCTCCTTCAGTTCTTTCTCTAACTCCTCCATAGGGGACCCCGTGCTCAGTGCAGTGTTTGGCTGCAAGCATCCACCTTTTTATTTGTCAGGCTCTGGCAGAGCCTCTCAGGAGACAGCTATAACAGGCTTCTGTCAGCAAACACTTCTTGACATCCATAACAGTGTCTATGTTTGGTTTCTGTATATGGGATGGATCCCCAGGTGGGGCAGCCTCTGGATAGCCATTCCTTCCGTCTCTGCTCCATACTTTGTCTCCATATTTCCTCTTGTGAGTATTTTGTTCCCCCTTCTAAGAAGGACTTAAGTATCCACACTTTTGTCTTCCTTCTTCTTGAGCTCCAGATGGTTTGTGAATTGTATCTTGGGTATTACAACCTTTTCGGCTAAAAGCTAAAATGACTTTTGATGGCTTTAATTTTCTGTTTGGACCCCATGAGAACGCACATCAAAAATACAAAGATAAAATGAAATCAGATTGAAAACTGACTTTTTATATTCGAGGACTAATAAGCCCATTCCATTCTTAAGTTTTCTACTGAATGCTGAAATAATGTCTTTCTCTGTAGAACCATCAATTGACAACCCCACAGCGACAAACATAATGTATTATCTGTTTTCTCAATTAATTTGTATTGATCAGCAAAAAATGTCGATGAAAACTGTTGTTGCAAAACTATCTGCTTCAAACAACAACTGACACCCTTTATATTACAAATTCTAATGATTGTATCTAAGAGATGTAAAAACTATATGGTGACTTTTAACTGGGAATGGACAAGAAAGAAGTACAGAGGGTCAGGAAATTGAATAGAAATATGTAGCAGTGGGGGATGGGGAACTAGAGATAGCCACTAGAAAAAGGAAGCTAGAGGCACCCAGTACCCAATTGGAATAAATTTAGCCAAAAAAACCAACAAAGGGGACATAGAACCTATAGAGACCACCTCTAGTAGATAGGCCTGGCCTCCAGTTGAGGGATGGGGCCCCCCACGTACCCATCTCAAAATTATTGACCCAGAATAGTTCCTGTCCAAAGGAAAATCAGGAACAATAAATGGAGCAGAGACTGAATGAAAGGCTATCAAAAGACCACCCCATCTAGGAATTCATCCCATTTGCAGACACTGAACACAGATACTATTGCTGATTCGAAAATGTGCATACTGACAAGATCCCAGTATGGCTGTTCTCTGAGAGGTTCACCAGCACCTGACGAATACAGATGCAGCTACTCACAGCCAACCATCAGAATGAGCATAAGGACTCCAAAAAAAGAGTTAGGGGAAGGATAAAGGAGCTGAAGGGGATTGCAACTCCATAGGAAGAACAATATCAACTAACTGGACCTCCCAGAGCTCCCTGAAAACATACACAAAAGTATCATTTTATGGAATCAATAAGTTATATTTAGGAATATGTATAAATATATATATATATGCATATGTGTGTGAATATATATATATTCATGTATACAATATCAATTAGTAATAAAAGAGACAATTTTAAGGAGAGTGAAGAGGAGTATATGGGAGTGTAGGAAGGGAGGGAAAAGGAAGAGAAAGATGTAATTAATCTAAAATAAAAAATAAATTAAAAAGAATAATTAATGTGTGTTATATACAAATTTAAAGTGGCAAATGTTTATAAATAGAAAAAATAAAAAATATTTCTGGAACATCATAAATATTGGTAAAAATGTCCATCATTGAGCATTTCTGAGATATTACTGACTCTTGTGACAGTTTTATGAGTGACAGCTTCATTCAGTGACTAGCTTTAGGAGAATAAAAAATTCTTCTGAGGTAAAGCAAACCACATTAGTACTTGGCTGCCTTAAAATTTCAAGGGCTTCAAAAGTATGCAGCTGCTCAAAATATTGTCCTGACAAGTGAAATATTTCATGTTGCAAAAATTTAGTTACATATTTTGTTTCTCACCCTAAATTGTCAGTTCTTAGTGATCTCTGATAGAGGATGAACCTTCAGATTTAGCCTATGCAATTCTTGAGAATTATTTCCAAAATTATGGGCTGAATGTATAAGGATTAGACATGACTAATAAATTGCAGACCTATTACATACATTAGTAACAGATTTCCCCAAAAGAAACATGTAAAGATTTTATCAGTCCTATCCACAGCTGTTTTTTCATTATTTTCAGATTCTGAAGAATGTAGTCATGGCATTCTTAATGTTTTGCCTTCCACAATCATCGTTAGTCTTTGAAAATAAAGCCTTTCCTGTGAAGACAATATTTGATTTGGAAGAATTTTATTTGAATTTAGCAAACATAAATTAAATATTGTCACAAGCAAGGCAGTTGTGAAATTTCTGTTCAAAAATTTCTCACCATTATACTTTAAAAACATTTTCTTTGGTTGGTCATTTAGTCCCTGGGAACTCTTAGGGGTCCAGTCAATTGATATCATTGTTCTTCCAATGGGGTTGCAATCTCTTTCAGTTCCTTTAGTCTTCTATTGGGCTCCCCGGGCTCAGTACAAGGATGAGGTAGGAGTGGGTAAATGCGTTAGGAAGCACCTTCTTAGAGGCAAAGGGAAGGGAGGATGGGATGGGAGTTTTGCAGAGGGGAGACCAGGAATGGGAACAACATTTTAAATGTAAATACATAAAATAAGCAATTAATTATATTTTTAAAATCTACATTTATTTTGGAAGGACTAAAACAAGTACTAAGAGTGTCTTATCTCTTGGGTCTCTGGTACTTTCTAGAGGGTCCACCACCTTGCACTCCATGAGGTTACTTATTTCCATCATTATCTTGGACCTCTAGTCCATTCTTCTGTCCCTTGCTCCCCATATCCGATCCTGTTCCTCTTTTCTTCTCCCCCACGCCTCTCTCACCCAGGTGCCCCTCCCTCTACCTCTGTCAATTATTTCCTCTCCCCTTTCATAGTGGGACTGAAGCCTCCACACGTGGGCATTTCTTCTTGTTATATTTCTTAAGGTCTGTAGGTGACACTCTCAGGACACATTGGAGGTGACCTTAGCCAAAACACCCAGCATGAAGGAAAGGGAATGCAGAGTTCACCTTCAGTGGACAGACAGCAAATCAAGTGGAGAGACAGGGTTGATAATTCACAGTCAAAATCCCTGACTCAGAATTGTTTCTGTCTAAAAGAACGGCAGGGACAAAAATGGAGAAGAGACTGAAGGAAAGGAGGTCCAATGACTGGCCCAACTTGGAATCCATCTCATGGGAGGAAACTAAGGCCTGACAGTACTATGCTATGATGTGCTTACAGATAGGAGCCTGGCATTGCTGTGCTCTGAGAGCCCCTGCCAGCAGCTTACTAAAACAGAAGCAGATCATTACACCCAACCATTAGACTGAAGTAAGGGCCCCCTTATGTTGAAGTAGGGAAAGGATTGAAGAAGCTGAAAGGGAGAGTGACCCCATAGGAAGATCAACATTCTCAACTAAACCAGATCCCAAGGAGATTCCAGAGACTAAGCCACCAACTAGAAGCATACATTGGCTAGTCCGAGAACCCTTGCACATATGTAGCAGAGGACTGCCTGGTCTGCCTCAGTGGGAGAAGATACACTTAATCCTTGAGAGACTTAAGGCCCCAGAAAAGTAGGAAGCCTGGTGGGGGGAGCACCCTCTTGGAAGCAAGGGGAGGAGGAATAGGATGAGGAACTGTGGGACAAGGGACCAAAGGGGGAGCAATAACTAGAATGTGAATATATAAAATAGCTAAAATGATGTCACAGAAATGCTGTGTACTTATGCAATAATAATCCTTCATTTACTTTCAACATTGTTTACCACAAGATCACCAAAACAAATAATTCTATTTTTTACTATAATATTTAAAACACAGACTTCCTCATGATTCGAACCCATATATGGCTCTGGGAATATAAAATATTTTACATGTTTTAACTAAAATATGTTTATTAGATTCTACAGCCATAGATAACACTATAGGGAGACAATGATTAATGTCAGGTATTTTAACTCATGAAAGGTTTATTCTTACTCTAGTTTGCTTTTATTGCTCTGATGAACACTATGACAAAACAAAAAACAAAAAACAAAACAAAACAAACAAACAAAAATAAAACAAAACAAAACCGTAGAGCAGAGGAGCTGGAGGAATGCTGTTTTCTGTATTGCTCTCCATGACTTGCTCAGCGATCTTTCTTATGAAAACCCATACTTATCAGTCAAGGGATAACACTGCTCAGACCATCCCACATCAGTTAGAAATCGAAAAAACACCCCATAAACAAAATCTCAGAGCCATCCAATGGAGGCAGTTTCTTAATTTGAGAATCTGTCTTTGAGGTAAGACACAAGACAATTGTCTAATCTCAAGTTGACAACATTAAGTATTTCAACTTCATGAATGGATTAATGCTCATTATAAAACGGATAAAGTATTTTGAATTTGGCAACATTTTCTCTTCCTGTTTCCCTGGAATGGTTCCATGAGATGACAAAATGTATATCCTTTCCAGGTATAAAACCACAAACCTTGAATTCTCCAATCACCAATAATGAACTGAAATATTTTTTTGCTGTTTTTAAATCACTAAGTTTCTGGTGTTATTTTTTTTTTTATATATATATAACACCAGAGAATGTCCAAGGAAATGTTTTTTGTTTCAGTACATGAGTAATTTCAAGACATTTAGGTAATATAAAATCGCTGTAGTATTTATCCTACATGAAGATATTGGAGTGTATCGTATATATCCATCTTTATCTCCAGAAAATATAGAATAAGCAACACAATACAAGCTTGTTATCAATGTTTAAAGCTGAATTGATAATCTGAATTAAAGGTATCTACTTTCGTATTCAGAGCCCTTATATGAAATCTACATCATCATCCCCTTTCCCTTCTCTAAGCACAGACGCCACTTCCATGCTTGGATGTATTAGATACTTTACTCATTTATGAAACATAAATAACTGACAGAAGCAAATTAAGGAAGAAAGGTTTGTTTTGAGTCACAGTGTAACTGTATTGTCCAGTATGGCAGAAGAACCTTCATGACAGGAGATTGAAGCAGTTGTTCATGTTGTATATGCAGTCAAGAGGAAAGAGATAAAAGCTGGTGTAAACCTATTCTCATTATCATCAACATTTTGAGTCTGAGCCCCTAGCCAATCAGATGTTGCTGGATCAATTAATTCAATTTATAAACTCTGTCAAAGACATGTACAGAGGTTTACTTTCACTGTGACTTAAAACTCCATAAGGATGGAAAATCACAAGCACCGATTACATTGTGCTGCCTCTCATCATGCTTAATCACTTGTATATGAAGCCATCCATAGTGTAGGACAGTTTGGGTAGCAGTAAAGTACAAATGCACTAACATACCAAGGATATATTTAAGGCTGTGATGTGAATTTCCATTATCGAAGTATTGGGCTACAATGATGAGAATATTGTTTTGGGATGTGATGGAATAACTTCAAAAAAAAATTTGCACTGTCTGAAAAATAAGTCTCAAATTAAGCTTTAATTTCAAATATTATACCTTGTTTGTTACTCCTCTCAACTAATGGTCTTTCGAATTTATTTGTTCCTTTTTCTCAACAGAAGAAGTTTCACATTAAAAAGAAAATATAGCAGAAATGTGGTTTGTTTTCTCTGGTTATAATAAATTTTCAAAAATTTAAGAAGTGTATATTTAGTGTCATGGTATTCTTTTATGATCCCTATAGTTTCAATCACACACACATGCACACACACACACACACACACACACATACACACACACACACACACACACACACACACATATATATATATATATATATATGCACACACACACACACTTAGGACTTTTATTATTACATTCCTTGAACATTTGTTTACCACCTATCTTGTAGTTACAGTGGTTAGGAATAGTTTAATGACTCTTCAGAATAATGATCATAAGGAAGCTTTTAATAGAGAGAATCAATATTTTATAAATAAATATCGTAAATGGAGTAAGTATAGAATGAGGGAGCAGGGAGCATATTATTTGGTGAAAACCATCAATTCACTACTGAACTATGTAATAAAATTTATGTCAGTAGTCATTGGAAGAGAGAGGCAAATGAAGACATACTGAAAGGAAAAGAGGTGAACATTACTGTACCCTAATGAAGGCTTTAGACTTTCTTAAATAGGAAAATTGACTAATCATTCTTTGAAAGTTTTATTTAACTGAGAACTAGATTGAAAGTAATATTGTGAAGGCAAGAGGCTGGAACTAAAGAAACTGAAATTATTGCCTATGGAAGAGTTCACACAATACTTAATATCCACGTAAATGACTTTTTCTGATACTAATTTATAATCTACTGCAGTAATGATTTTTATATTTAGAAGTTAACCGATATGTTGGATGTTTAATAACTGGAGGGATGAGATATTATTGGTTGCAGAATGACTATCAAAGAGCTTTAATTTAACAATCAGTACCATTCTTCTCCTACAGACTTGTTATTATAACAAAGGCTAGGGTTAAAATTCTGGGTGCTAAATCATTAGTGAATGTCTACTTATTTGCTGATTTCTAGGAAGATTTTATTATCAATTCTAACTCTCAAGCAAAAATGTTTCATAGGCTTCAAGATGAAACAGACCATTTTTTGGTTACATGAGTGACAATACAGTGGTTTTGGACCTCTGAAAAGTGAAACTAGAACATATTTATACAATAATGCACAAACATATTAGTTAAATAAAAAAGAAATAAGATTGTTTGAAATGCCTCATTTTAGTTAGCATCATAAACAGGAAGACAGTATGCTTTTGGTAAAACTTTATATATGTCCTCTCATATACAATGTGTCTTAGCAGAGTTAACCCCGAATACTTCATACAGAAACAAAGATATGCATATGTATGTGTGTATATATATGTGGAAAGTTATCACACCAGAATGTAGTAATAATAAATATAAAAGTAAGGTCACAAATATATGCAAATTATTTAAGTAACATGGTAGTTAAGTTAAACAAATCAAATATTTAAAAATAAAATTCTTCTGGATATGTCATAGTACTTACAAAAAGATTTGCATGGGTAAAAGCTCAAGAGGCTTTACTCTGAACAAGGAATAGCTGCTGGCAAGTGAGATAGCATTTATTTTGATACTTTATTTACATTTCAGATATTTCCCACTTTCCAGATCTCCCCTTTGGAACCTCCCTATTCCCACCCCCCTCCCCCTGTCACTATGGGAGTATTCTCTCACCCACCCACCTACTCTCTTCTTCCCTCATTGGCATTCTCCTATATTGGGGCATCTAACACACTAAGGCCTAAGGGTCTCTCTCCCCCTGATGTCTAACAAGACCCTCCTCTGCTACATACATGGCCAGCACCATGGGTCCCTCCATATGTATTCTTTGATTGGTTATCCAGTCTCTAGGAGCATCAGGAGGTCAGGCCAGTTGACACTGTTGCTCCCTCCATTGGGCTGCCAACTCCCTCAGCTCCTTCAGTTTCTTCTCCAACTCCTCCATTTGAGACCTCACGCTCGCCCCAATGGTTGCTGTGAAGTGACTCTTGGTTATTCAGAACTTTTGGAGTAATAACAACTTATCAGTGAGAACATACCATGTTCATTCTTCTGTGACTGCTTTACCTCACTCAGGATGATATTTTCAAGTTCCACCATTTGCCTGCAAATTTCATAAAGCATTGTTTTTAATAGCTGAGTAGTATTCCATTGTGTAAATATACCACATTTTCTGTATCCATTCTTCTGTTGAGGGACATCTGGGTTGTTTCCAGTTTCTGGCTATTATAAATATCGCTGCTATGAACATAGTGGAGCACATGTCTTTATTACATGTTGGAGCATCATCTGGGTATATGCCCAGGAGCGGAATAGCTGGGTCCTCATTTTTCTGAGGGTCCTCCAAAATGATTTCCAGAAAGGTTGTATCAGCTTGCATTCCCACCAGCAATGGAGGAGTGTTCCTCTTTCTCCACATCCTCGCCAACATCTGTTGTCACCTGAGTTTTTGATCTTAGCCATTTTGAATGGTGTGAGGTGGAATATCATGGTAGTTTTGATTTGCATTTCCCTGATGACTAAGGATGTTGTGCAGAGACAATAAATGGAGTTTGTGTTTCCAAGATCTGTCCATTGATGAGAGTGGGGTGTTTAAGTCTCCCACTATTATTGTGTGAGGTTCAATGTGTGCTTTGAGCTTTAGTAAAGTTTCTTTTATAAATATGTGTGCCTTTCCATTTGGGGCATAGATATTCAGCATAGAGTTCTTGGTAGATTTTTTCTTTGATGAGTATGACGTGGCCTTCTTTATCTTTTTTGATGACTTTTAGTTGAAAGTTGATTTTATCCAATATTAGAATGGCTACTCCAGCCTGTTTCTTGGGACCATTTGCCAAGAAAATTGTGTTCCAGCCCTTTATTCTGAGGTAGTGTTTGTCTTTAACATGGATGTGCATTTCCTAGATGCAGCAAAATACTGGTTCCTCTTTATGGATCCACTCTGTCAGTCTATGTCTTTTTACTGGGGAATTGAGTCCATTGATGTTAAGAGATATTAAGGAATAGTCATTGTTGCTTCCTGATATTTTTGATGTTATTTTTCTGTTTGTATGGCTCTCGTCTTTTCAGTTTGTTGAAAGATTACTTTCTTCCTATTTTAGGGTGTAATTTCCCTTCTTAAGTGGGCATTTTCCATATATTATTCTTTGTAGGGCTGGGTTTGTGGAAACCTACTGGGCAAATTTGTATTTTTCATACAATATTTTGGTTTTACCGTCTATGATAATAGAGAATTTTTCTGGGTATAGCAGCCTGGGCTGACATTTGTGTTCTCTTAAGGTCTTTATGAGATCTGCCCAGGATATTCTAGCCTATAGTGAGAAGTCTGGTGTAATTCTGATAGATCTGCCTTTATATGTTACTTGCCCCTTTTCCCTTACTGCTTTTAATATTCTTTCCTCATTTTGTGCATTTGGTGTTTTGACTATAATGTGACAGGAAGAATTTCTTTTCTGGTATAATCTATTTGGAGTTCTGTAGGCTTCTTGTATATTTATGGTCATCTCTTTGTTTAGGTTAGGAAGTTTTCTTATATAATTTTGTTGAAGGTATTTACTGGTCCTTTAAGTTGGGAATCTTCACTCTCTTCTATACCTATTATCCTTAGGTTCTGTCTTCTCATTGTATGCTGGATATCCTGGATGTTTTGGGTTAGGAGCTTTTTGCATTTTGCATTTTCTTTGACTATTGTGCCAATGTTTTCTATGGTATCTTCCTGAGATTCTCTCTTCCATCTCTTGTATTCCATTGGTGATGCTTGCATCTACGACTCCTGATCTCTTTCCTAGGTTTTCTAACTCCATGGTTGTCTCCCTTTGTGATTTCTTTATTGATTCTATTTCTATTTTTAGTTCCTGGATGGTTTTGTTCATTTCCATTGTCTGTTTGTGTTTTCCTGTAATTCTGCCCATTGGATTGTATTTTCTTGTAATTCTTTAAAAGATTTTTGTGTTTCCTCTTTAAGGGCTTTCAGTTGTTTAGCTGTGTACTCTTGTATTTCTTTAAGGGAGTTAGTTATTTCCTCCTTAAAATCTTCTATCATCACCATGAGATGTGATATTAAATCTGAATCTTGCTTTTCTGGTTTGTTGGGGTGTCCAGGGCTTGCTGTGGTGGGAGAGCTGGGTTCTGATGATGCCAAGTAGCCTTGTTTTCTGGTCCTTGCCCTTGCCTTTCGCCATCTGGTTATCTCTGGTGTTAGCTGGTCTTACTCTCTCTGATTGTGTCTTGTTCTTCCTGTAATCCTAAGTGTCAATACTCCTTGAAGACCAGTTCTCTCTGAGAAGAATTTGGATTTGGAGAGCTGTGGTACAGGGTCAGCTCTGGGGTGCAGACAGAAACCAGAAATATCTAGTCCTAGCCATCCCTTGTTTCCTGTGTCCTGATGGCTGTGCAAGGGTCCCTCTTGATCCAGTGAATTTGAACAGGAGTGGTGGTCTTGCCTGTGCTTGAAGATGTGTTAGCACTCCTGGGATACCAATTCTCTCCTGGCACTATTTGAGTATGGAGTCCTGTTTCACAGGATCTGCTCACAGGCCACCGCCAAAAACAGAAGACCACTCCTCAGTTCCTGTGTTCAGGGTACTCTAGGTGGGTCCCTCTGAGCAATAGGCTTGCCCATACTCCTGGGAGTCTAGCTTTCTCCTGGCACTATTTAGCTATGGATCCCTGGTGGCCTTGCATAGGTCTCTGGCCACAGACAGAAACCAGAAGTCTCCTTCCCCTGGATTTTCCTCAGTCCTTATATCCCTAGGATTCCGGCCAAGTCCAGCTGAGCAGTGTTGCTCCTCTTATCCCCTTTTATGGGCTTTTCCACACTCCTGGGAGTCTAGCTTTCTCCCAATGTTATTTGGATATGCAGCTCTGGTGGCCCGGGCAGAAGTCACCCACCACAGATGGAAAGTGGAAGGCTCCTTGCCTTGGCAGTTCTTCAGTCCTTCTGTCCCAAAGATTCTGGGAGAGTCCCGCTGAGCAGTGTTCCTCCTCTTTCCCCTTTTCATGGGCTTTTCTACACTCCTAGGAGGCTATCTTTCTCCCAACGTGCTATTCGGCTATGGAGCCCTGGTGGCCCAGGCAGAGGTCTCCTGCCACAGATGGAAATCGTTACCCTTTGTAAGTTTTAAATGTATAATAACAACCTGAACACAGGGAAAGTGCTACTCAAATCTATTAGACAACATATCATCATTTCCATGATTAAATGCATATAAACCGAGATGTCTCTAATTTGGAAATCATGAAGACACTGTGAAATTATTTTGTAATTATCATTACTCAAATTACAATTTTTTGTTTTGTTACTGCTACTAAAATTATTGCTGTTTCAGATAGGGTTTCATATGACTTATCCTGACTTAGAACTCTTTTATATAGTCACGGATGTTCTTGAACTTCTAGTTCTAATGTCTCTGTCACAAGAATGCTGAAATTATGAACATGAATTATCAAGCTTAGATGTTCTTATTTATTTATTTATTTATTTATTTATTCATATTCATTGTTTGTTCCAAGGCAGGCACATTTGTAGATACAAGAACTACTTATTTGTACCATCAATTCTGGGATAGAGCTGGATGTATTTCAACTGATAATAAATCAATCATTACACAGAATCACCTGATATAGCTATCTCTTAGTGCCAATATAGGTATGTATTCTTTTCTTCTATGTTTCATATAATTATTTATGATCTTAATTTTAATGAGTGGTTTCTGTGTCTCAATAGAAATATAAAGAATATTTGACAGACTTATGTCATGTATTTTAAATGACCCTTCAAGAATATTTCTGTTGAGTAAATAGAAGTTGACATTTTCTGTTAGCTTAACATTCAGCATCATATTTTAAACAGTTAATGATCTTCCCTTAATGTATCTTTTCAACATTCATCTTTTTTCCTATGAGGCAAGCATATAGGATTCAGTCTTATCAGAGTACTATTTATGATTTATGTGTTAGAAAGCTAAGTATCCAAGGAAAGAGTATATTTTGAGGTAATCACTCAATATAAAACTCAAATCAAAGGAGGAAAGGATTGATGGAATCAGTTGGAGAATAAAGGTTTGAGATTGACAATGGAAGACCAGTTGTAACACAGCACAATGGGCAATATGGTGATAGCCAAGAAGATCTTGAACACATGCTAAGTTTCAGGGTTGAAACTCTACACTAAACATCTAATTCTTGGCTCATCATGATTGTTTTTAATATTCTAGTGCATAGTATATTTTGCTATGTATAATCTTACTTTTCATCCTGCATGAGCTTGTATAACGCATTTGCTTGCAATTTGTCAACCTATGTATCCTTCAAAACCCAATGATGTCAACACTTATCTAAAGGTTTGCATATTATGATATAATACTTAATTTTCTCTTCAGCATTATTTCTATGATTTAATTTGTGGTGATTTTTACCCACATGTTAACTGATGAGAAATAGGATGTTTTAGATATATCTATGACCACAAGGAACATTATGTAGGATTGCAGTCCTCAAATAAGACTTGACAGAATTATTACAAGGAGTTATTATTCAGCCACTTCTATACAACTCAACCTACAGATATTTCTATTCCAGTCCCATAGGCATTGCATTATAAACCAGTTTTCATTTTATTTTTGAAACTACACTCCTCTTATTTTTCTGTATAGAAACTGGATTTTCTTACTTCATACTCTTTATATTTCAATTCATCTGGAAAATCTATAGAAGATATATATTTTTGAAATCCATGCATTATAACAGTAGGAAGAAATTATGCTTTATCTCTAGCTTAGTTTCCCATGGTTCTTTGAATTAAATTTCAGGAACCATATTTGAAGAATAAAGGAGACTGGAAAAGAAACCAAATTACAGTTGTGATTTTTTTTCCTTTAAGTAACAGATAGTGCCATTGAAGAATAGAAGAATAAATATAACAAGATATAATCCACATTAACTAATACATTTTGTGATAATAAGTTCCTTTTGTGACTTGTGATTATGATTTGAAAAGTATATTTTACAGAAATGTTTCCATCTACAAATATCATCATAGTTGAGTGGACTTTCAGTTTAGCACCCATGGTAGAATAACTGGTCAGCAGGAATATTTTTCTGTGATCTGCGGAATCTGGTTTTTGAATTTTTATTCTGCTTATTAAATATTCATAAACCACAAGTCAGCATGCTTTCCTTTGCATGATTTCATCTGTCTCTGAGTGGACTTTACTATCTTGGAAACAAATTTTTCCCATTCTCTGAGAAACCTCAAGAGATTTTAGAAACTATGTAGTGGATCTAAAACTATGTAGGAAAAAATAACATAGCATTTCTCCTGTCTATCAGGACTTAGAATATTGTAGGTTTATAGATTTCTACTTCAGAAAAAAATGTTAACAATAAAAACAAAACAGAAACAAAAATCGTAATCTTATACCACTCAGAGAATCAAATAGGTGATCATCATCACCATGATGCCCTGTATTCCAATTCCAATTCCCTACTCTTATTTTCAGCTTGTTATCAGACCATTTGCTGTAACCTGTCCTTCTCTGTTCCTCTTCCTAGCTTATCATGCAGATCTTCTCTTATACCCTTCTTCTATCACCCTATTTCTTTTTCTCAACTGCCCAAGTACTGCAGGCACTCTGGAAAACCACCATCCATTCCAGCCAGTTAATCAGGTAAGCTATTGTCAATCTTCCTTTTGTTTCCCCAATTCCAATTGCCCAGCCTTATTGCCAGGCTTAGAGCAAACCATGTGCTGTGGCCTCTCCTCCTCTGACCCCATTCCCAGGTATTTATGCAGATTTTGATGGGATAACCAACTATCCTCTCTCCTTTTCTCCACCCACCTTTGACTCCATCCCAAGTTCTTAGTATCAATTCCCAATACCCAGAAACACCTTCTAGCCTGTCTTCAGTGTCCACATCTGTCAATGTGTCAGAAGCATTCCATATGCCAAAACAGTCTCCTAGTAACCAGAGAGTATAAAAATACCCACTAAACAGAACACCCAACCAACAAAGAGAAGACCAGATATAAGCACCTTGAATTACAATTATTCCAAACCCAGATGCCTAGATGCTAGTGTAAAAACCCTGAGAAGTGCAATATAGTTTAAATACAATACAGATAATTCCACACAGATATTATGAATATTTTCAAGATTCATAAAGAAGGTATGAATAAATCAATTAAGAAAATCTATATAAACACAAACAGTAGAATGAAATGAAGAAGCACATCAAACAGGAATCTGGAAAAAGATCACTGAAGAAAACCAAAACTGAGATAGAACTGGAAATGAAAAATTCAGAAACTCATACAGAAATCTCAGAGACAAGCCTTACCAACAGAATACAAGAGACTTAGGAATTTATTTACAAATGGTTCAATATACATATAAGAAAGCTCCCCTAGCTGAAAAATACGTTGAGAAAACTAGCAGCATACCAAATTAATGCACAAACTTTAGTAGACTTCCCATATATGATTGAAAAATGGGATGAGGAAGATATTAGAGAAACGATACCTTTCATAGTAACTACACACAGGAAAAACACCTTGGGTTTGTTCTAACAAAGTAAAAGACTTGTATGGTTGAAACTTAAAACATTTAAGAAAGAAATTGAAGAAGATATCAGAAGATGGAAAGATTGATCATAGCCATCCATTTTAGGATTAATACACTAACAACGGTAATCTAACAAAAGCAGTCTACATATTCAATACAACATCTGTCAATTTACCCACACAATTCTCCACATAACTTGAAAGGGTAATTTGCAGCTTCATATGGAAATACAAAGAGCAAAACAAACAAACAAACAAAAAACAAAACAACAACAAAAATCAAGACAGCTAAAATTAATGTTAAATAAAGAATTGCTGGGGGTATCCCAATGTCCAATCCTAAATTAGAGAACAGAGCTATGATAATAAAAACAGCATTGTATTAACATAAAACCAGACACATTAATCACTGGAATTGAATTAAAATATCAGACATGAGTCCACACATCTATGGATATCTGGTTTTTGATAGGGAATATGGAAAAGCACACCACAAAAAAGATAGCATCTTCAACAAATACTCTTAGTCAAACTTAATGGCTGCAAGCAGAAGAATGCAAATAGATCCTTGCATAAAACTCACCCCCCAAATGGATCTAAGACCTCAGCATAATGCCAGGTACACTAAACTTGATAGAAGAGAAAGTAGGGAATAGCCTTGAACTCATTGACACAAGAGACAATTTTGTGAACAAAACACTGATTGAATAAGCACTGAGAAAAAATAAATACATGAGCACTCATGATGCTAAAAAGCTTCTCTATGTAAAGGACAATATCACTCAGGCAAAGCAGCAGCCTGCTGTAGCAAAAGTATTTTAAAACAGAATTCTCAAAAGAGTAAACATGGTTGGCTACGGAGCATTGAAAGAAATGCTCAACATATTTAGTTATAAGGGAAATGCAAATCAAATATGTTTTGAAATCTTGTTTTACACTAGTTAAAATGACCAAGATTAGCATGGTAAATGACAACTTATGCTGTATAGGATAGGGAGTAAGGGGAACACTGATGCATTACTGGTCTGAATGCAGATTTGTACACACAATTGAAATTTGTGTAGTGGTTGCTCAGGAAGCTGATAATAGATATACCACAAGAACTAGTTTTATCAATTTGGGGCATAAATGCAAATATTCTGCATTGTACTTCATAGACATTTGATAAATCATTTTTTTGATGTTTTATTCATAATTGTAAGTGGTCTAGATGTCTGTCAACAAATGAATGGAAAGAGATGTAATACCTTTACACAATGGAATATTATTCAGCCATTTTTTTAAAAAATAAAATCATGAAATTCACAAACAAATGGATAGAATGAGAAAAAAGTTACCATGAGTGAAGTGATCTAGACCAGAAAGACAAAGATAGTATAAATATGTTTATATGTGTGTGTTGTTTGTTGATTTTGATACACAAGCTTCAATCTGAATAACCACAGAGGTAGGGTGTAGAGTAAAGAACTGGAGGCAGAGATCCATCTCCTTATGAAAGGCAATAGTTTAGATAGTAATCTATAGATGGGTGTGGAACAGGAATGTCCGATCATATGGAGAGGGGATGGAAGAGGGGAATAAGGAAAGATTATCAGAGACAGCTAAAACTAATTACCATATACAGAACTGTATGGAAACCTAATACTGTAGAAGCTTCCTAAAACATGTCCATGTGCCGAGGAGTTGTGGCGCATGCCTTTAATCCCAGCACTTGGGAGGCAGAGGCAGGCGGATTTCTGAGTTTGAGGCCAGCCTGCTCTACAGAGTGAGTTCCAGGACAGCTAGGGCTACACAGAGAAACCCTGTCTCAAAAAACAAAAACAATAAAACAAAAACAAAAACAAAAACAAATATGTCCATGTATGAAGGTTATCTAAATAAAATTGCCAAATAACAAAGGAGACAGAGTCCCAACTGGATATCTCTCATTACCAAATGAAGCTCCCATTAATAAAAATGGGTTATATATAATCATGTTGTTGGTCAAAGTGGCCTATGGAATCTCCAAACAACTTACACTATTATTTAGGATATTGGTTACTCTCTAGAAACTGATGCTAAGGATTGATGGTTGGAAACAATACCGCAACAACTCATTGTGAACACAGAAAAGTCAAGCTGTTGCTTATTTATGGTTATAAATAGTACTCTGCATGCTACCCAAGAAGAGAGGTAAACATCAACCCAGCAAAAAATCCTTCAACGTAAAATGTTATCCTGGCTGAAAGATATGCTGTCACAATAGTAGCACAACAGTCATGATAATAACCAACCAGTATTTGATTGGCTTTAAGGTCCACTCTATGAGACTGAACCCATCCCTGATATCGCTCAGGTGGCCATGAACTTGAGACTAGATAAACCTATAATTGGGGTAAACCAAGTACTACTCTGTGCAGCTAAAATAAAATGACCCTCAATGGCATTTTGCTATACTCACGTACCTGTATGTTTTCAGCCATTTTTAGAGAAGCTTCTTCCTGAAAGAATATGTAGAAGAAATATAGAGGCCCACAGTCAGACAATGTTCAGTTTGTGAAATATCTTAGAACACTAAAAGGTATGACTCTATCAGATTCCTCCCCTTAGGATTCAAGGAACCATGTAGATGAAGAGACAGAAAAAAATCTAAAAGTCAGAAGGGATGGAGGATACCAAGGAAACTAGGCCTTCTAAATACAGCAGGACTGGTGCACAGAGACTGGGGAAGCATGCACAGGGCTTACATGGGTTTGTATCAGATGGACTCCCAGTGCTGAGAGAAGAAGTGGACCATGCCCCTATTCTAACCCATAATCTCCAAATGATAACCACTCACAAGTAGAAAATTATTTTTCTCCAAGGGAGCCTTACTGGAGATACAGACCACCTTTAAGGGCAGATCTAATGACAAGCCATAGATGACTAGCACAAAACAACCCTAAAGGCATCTTTAAAGGATTTTTGGTCCTTTTTCTCATAAATTTTTGGGGACATTTTTGTAACCTTATAGGCATTTTGCTTACGTATTATGGCTTCCAGTTTTGTGTTTTATAGGATTCTTGTGTGTGCAAACATGCATTTTTTGTGTCTACATGTGTTTCTTGGTCTTTTTCGTTAGCTCTTTTTATTCTGTTCATTTGAGCATTTCTTGCTGTCTTGTTTTGTATGTCCTTATATTATTTTATTTCATTTCATTGTTATTTCTTAGATGCCTGTTTGTTTTCTAAGGAAAGACAGAAAAGAGTGTGAATCCAAATTTGGGAAGGAAGTTGAGGAGGATCTTAGAAGAGTTGGGGAAGAGGAAACTATAATCAGAATATATTGTATGTGAAAATTTTTTTCAAAAAAAGAAAAATTAAGAAATTCATGGCAAGAACCTATATACTTTCTGTGTTGTACTGTCACCGACTACACATAAAAAGCTAAGTAGGTTTTCTAACAAATGAGAGTCACAATAATGGAATAACATGTACAGAAAATAAGAAAATATGTTATGAATGATTTATGTATTTTGTTCGCAATAAGAATCAGGACTTTCCACACCTATAAGTTGCTTAAATTTTGGATCACTTTTTAGACAAAGAAAAGTTATAATATTCCATTGATTAAATGGTTCAAGTATAAACTTGTCCCAAGGTTCTTCTGGAATTAAAATATTTATTGTGTGTCTCATCCTGGGCAAAGGGAATAAATCAAATATATATTTTAGATCCATAGATATTTTAAAACAAAAATCAACAGCAACAACAACAAAAATCTGCTATGATTTTGGTCTTTAGATTCTCTTCACTCTTTTCATTTGTGGTCGTTTGGCAAAGCAACAACTGTGCTGTTGAATTTAGAATTTAAATAGATTTTCATAAAATCTTCACATACACCAGCTACTATGTCATCTTTGAACTCTATCTTTCTTTTCTGTGTTTAAACATAGAGTCAAAAGGTCTCTAAGTAGCCACAGCTTGAGCATTATGCTGTACATTCCATCTGTGAGAAGAAAGGATCCCAATGCTGAATGTGTGCCCCAAAAGCATCAATATTCCTGGGAAGTTAGATTCATACCACTTTTTGAAAGAAAATGTGTTGTGGATAGCCCTGGTGCTGTTTATATTCTGCTAATTCTACCTTCCCGGGAGGTGCTTGAGAAAAGGGGTGAGTTACATACTCGTATGATTTCTTGGGAACCAATCACCTAATAAATCACTGGACGAAGAGGAGGGATTTCCAGGTAGGAGAGAGGAAGAGGGGAGGAGGAGAGAGAGAAGGCCTTTTTGGAATGGGAATAGCAGATAGGTAAGATGTTGCTACTAGAGTCTCCTGGTATCATGGTGGATCCACAAGGATTTGCCACCAGAGGAATCAGATTTTGAAAAAGGCTTACATGATTAGGTTTCAGTTGTTGTGCCCAGAGATTGAGTTACTATTGTTTCTGAACTAAGTTTGTGTTGTGTTTTCCTTCACATGGTGGCTTGCCTAGGTTCCAGAGAAAAAGGTACAGTAGCAAAGTGGTGGCCACAGAGTCTGTGGGGGTATTGAAGCATGGGGCTGGCGTGGTACCAACCCACCAGTGGTAACCTAGTGAATTGGGTGGAGAGATTGTGGAGCTCTTTAGAGCTCCACAAGATAAAAGCAGGTTGACCATTGCTTGCCAGTACATGGCTGAGAGAACCAGTGCATAGCGCAGGAACATGATATATAACTTCTTTTTTTAATATTTCTTGCAACAGAAAAGCTATTGTCCTAAAATCAACCTCATTATACAATAATGCAATATATCTTCAGTATGCAAAAGTACATAATGATCTAGTTATTGTTAGCCATCAGGGGAAGGAGAGGCCCTTGGGCCTGAGGGTGTTAGATGCCCCAATATAGGAGAATGCCAAGGAAGGAGGAGGAGAGTAGGTGGGTGGGTGGGGGAATACCCCCATAGAGGTAGAGGGAGGGGGAAGGAAATAGGGAGGTTCCAAAGGGGAGATCTAGAAAGAGGGAAACATTTGAAATGTAAATAAAGCATAAAAAAAAGAAAAAAGAAAAAAGAGAAAACACCATATATTTTATAATTCCTAATATTTTTGCCCTAATGGAGCCATAAAACAAGACAGGAGTTATGACAGAAATTGAAGTGGTTACATTCAATTGATTTATGAATGGGGTTTTCCAAAAGAAAAGCTAGGAGTAAACAAGGAGAGAAAAAAAATAAAGACTGAGGAAGTAAAAGAAATATAATATAGTATAGTAATGCAAGAGTTTTAGGACAAGAAAACTATGTAGTAGATCTCAAAAGAAACATATACTCATAACTGATCAAAAAACTCAATTAGGAAAAGCAATGAATAAATTCATATGAATTTGAAGAAAATTTTGAAGCAGAGTTAAGCAGAATGTAAAATGATAGAAACTTTTATAACAAGGAACATGAGAGACCAAAAAGAGGAAAACTGGTGGAGTACTCACAAGTATAACAGGAGGGGAGACCCTTGATCCTGTGAAGGCTCAATGCTCCAGTGTAGGGTAATGCTAGGCTGCTGAGGTCGGAAGGGGTGGGTGGGAAGGGGAGAACCCTCATAGAAGCAGGGAGAGGGACAGGAGGTTTCCGGAGAGGAAGTCAGGAAAGGAGATAACATTTGAAATATAAATAAATAAAGTATCCAATAAAAAAAAGAAATGTTCTTAACTATGGTACAATGAATTAGAATTTGGGTTGTTGTGTAAACTTAGCCTTTTGTCTATATGTGTTTCTGAAGGACAGTATTGCTTAACTAGTTTTTAGCTTTTTTCTACACCTTGGTCCTAATATGTGTGATGGAAATTTATTTCCACTTTGTTATGATGTTAATGGCAATTTTCTTTCTTTGATGTTTGATTACATCATTTCTATGACAAATACCTGACAAATATAAACATAATGCAAAATACAAAGAGCAGAATACCAACTCTCATGATCTTATGGCTAGCTTTCCTCATTATAGTGTATGGTACATGTAGAAGGGGGACATCTCCACTATACCCATACTACCTCACTGCAGAGGAGTGGTCATGCTCCTCTATGTTGGGTCACCTGCAAGTCCTCAACCTGGACAGTACTGTGTTGCTCAGGCTAGGTATAGGGCCTGCTGTCCTGAGTGCTGCCGCAGGTAGGGCCTGGGATCATATTTAGCCCATTACTTTTTTCTCTTTTTCTTTATCAATTTATGTTTGCCCCATAATACAAAATATATTCAGGTAAAAATCTGTGAAGTTTCCATACATTTTAACAATTTCAGCACAAGTCCAAGTCTACATCTTATCTGAATATCAAGCTAATCTCTTAAGTATGAGCTCTTATGAAATCACAATCAACTATATTCTTCAAATATATAGAGGCACAACATTAATATCACCAGTCCAAAAGGAATGAATGGAAGCACAGCAAGGAATGCCTAGAATAAAGAAGAGTAAAACCTTGTAAAGCAAAAACCTAAGGTGTCCTTTGATGTTTATTTTTACTTCATTTATTTTTTGAGATGATAATTATATTATTTCCCCTTCCCCTTATATTTTCCAAACTTTCTCATATGTCCATCCTTTCTTTCTTTTAAATTAATGGATCTGGAGACTGGAGAGTTGGCTCAGCAGTTAAGAGTACTCTGATTGTTCTTCCAAAGTCCTGAGTTCAATTCCCAGCAACCACATGGTACCTCACAACCATCTGCAATAAGATTCGGTTCCCCTTTCAGGTGTGTCTGAAGACAGCTACAGTATACTCATATGCATAAAATAAATAAATCTTTTTAAAAAAAAATCATGGCTTATTCGGTCATCCCATAACAACTGGTCATCCCTGAAAATTTTCATATAAATAATATCATACTTAATATCATACATTATATATCACATAATAAAGTATCATATATGGGTGTATACACATAATTGCATGTAACAACAATTAATTATAAAAGATGTCATGAATGTTTTAACATAGATATATTTTCTGGTGTGGTAGCCATACATATCAAGTGACTACTGAGCACATTAAATGTGAATATTACAAGTTAAAATAACATAGCACATAAGTATCAATTATTCTCCGGATTTTGAAGATAATAAAAGAAGAGAGATTAAAATACCAGGTTGGATAAGCTCGTAAACTGCGTGTGGCACAAGTGGAGTATCTGAGCTCTTAACCCCAGGACTCATAAAAAGCTTTGCTTGAAATTGGATATCCATAATTTCAGCAATTCTAAACTAGAATGTGTAGAATGTGGTCAGAGCTAGAGTACCCAGTCTCACAATCCAGGTGGGTTGACATGATCTCTCTCTCTCTCTCTCTCTCTCTCTCTCTCTCTCTCTCTCTCTCACACACACACACACACACACACACACACACACACACACACACCATACCCCACAGAGGAAGATTGAAAAGATTCTAAGATGCAGAGATATGAAACAGAAGTAAAATATCTCATGCACATTTTAAAATTGATTTTTTTTTTTTATTTTTGAGATTATGATTGCTCTAAAAACCTCTCATATACTGTGGGGTCAAGGAGTGGTGGGACTGGGAGGATCAAGCCTGGAGCAAGAGTGGGGTTGAGGTGTATTGAAACCTCAAAAATCTTATCCTGAGATAGGCAGTAGGATCAATGCTCCCTTCCCTGGGCCTGCTTGTCCTGGTGCACATAGCCCTGTACTCCCAACCATTGCCTCACCAGAGGAGATCACATAGTTTGCAGCCAGGTTAAACTTCCTTTTCCCTTATAGGTCACATCCCACAGAACCTGGAATTCCTCCTCATGCAAATGAGGTATCAATAGCACCCTGGTCCAGACAAAAGAGGAACACTCACTCCAAAGCATCTACTCAAACTCCCAAAGGTTTAAATAGGCTTTGCTTTGCCCCCAAAAAGTAAACTAATTCTCTGAAGCTATTCCTGGGCTTGTGTCTTCTTTACCCTCTCACTCACAGCTGACCAAGATTCTGGCTGTACCCACTCATGTCTGGCTATGCATATTTGCAACAGGCCTGTTTATCTTAAGGGGGAGATAAGAACAAGAGTAGGCAATATACTCCTTCCAATTCTCCTTCAAAATAATGTTCTGTTTTTCAACTAATTGTTATTGAATGCTGTACAGGAATTTTAATCCAGCAATATGCTTGCTCTGGCAAGGGATCATATCCAAAGACCTTCTAGGTCTCTGTGATCTGGCCAGAACACAGACACGCCCTGGATGACAGCATGATCTGGCTGGAATACATATGTGCCTTAGTATACACCTTTAATCCCTAACAAAGAAGGTAAAATTAATTTGTAGAAGGAAGCAGAAATGCTTGAAAGTGTTGTCTAATTGAGGGGCAGGCAAAGTGACAAATAAGGGAAAGATTTGACAGAATGAGTCAGAAATAGTCTATACCCAACTCACACATGAACAACACAGGAAAGAGAGAATACTTAAAGCATAGAGAGAGAAAGGTTGCATAGTTTGAGGTATGTGATGTGTGTATGGCAGTTTCACTGGGACAGTTCTACAGAGGCATGTTGCAAAGAGAACAAGCTAGACAGAGTGAAAGCAGAGCAAGCCAGAGAAAGAAAAGGAGGAACCAGAAGAATAGAACATATTTTCAAATTTAGTGTGAGGACAAGTGAAGCAAATCAGTCAGAAATAGAGAGAAGCTGGATTGAACCAGTCAGCTTGGAAAACTAAATTTTATGGAGGCTAAAAGCTTCCAGTCGTAGGGCTAGGAGTAGTTAGAACAGAGAAAGAAATGCTCTAGGTACATCCCAAGCTGTGTGTTCTCACAGTTTGCATATAGCTTTCATCTCATCTCAGTATTTCATGTAAGGAAATAAAAGCAACACTTGACAGAATGTACACATGCATATACACACATAAACATTTAAATATAACATGATCAGTTATACTATTATGTATACTGTTACTTGTATATAAACTTTCAGGGCTGAAATTCTTTCACTGGACAATCAATTGATGTGCTTTTCCATTTATATTGATATTAGTAAAATTATGTATGTATGTATATATATGTGTGTATATGTGTGTATATAATATAAAAGAATATATATATATATATATATATATATATATATATATATATCAGCCATAATTAAAGTTAGTATAATTTGTTGCATTTCCCTTTACAAATATCACTAATAGGAAAGGTAAAATTGCTTTGTGGCTCACACTTGGGGCATATATGCATTTTACTGGCCATTGATTGAATTTACTATACATTGAAGTTATTAATTTTACCTTTAGGTACAGTGTGAGCACAATTCCAGTTGAGGTATGACACTGTCAGTGTAAACTATGGCAGTCTCCACATTGACTTGAATTTAGCAGGGCAATACCAAGGAAGTAATGGTTATTTTGTGGAGCCAAATTCAATGAATTTTTATAGATATAATTTCTATATATTTCATTACTTAAATTTATACTTCAAGATGGACAAAGAGGGATATGTGAAAATATACTCTACTTTTGCTCCCTAGGAGCAAATGATCTTGACATCTTTATGGTAAACAGGTCTATTGGTTTTATCTTTTTTGTTTGCATTTTCGTTTCTAACTAGCAATCTCTGATGAACAGGGAGTACCAATAATCATTAAGCCTGAATTAAAATAAGTGACTGAGATCACTGGGAATTTTACATTTCAAAAACATGTTGTTATTCCCTAAATGATATGACCAAATAGGTTTTTGAAAAATTTGTTTGCAAGTTGGTTTATGTGCATTATCTTACTATAGCTCTGTGCATCTGTATTCATTGATATGATTCCCAAGTATTGCCAGGATAGAATTAGAACAATAACATTATCCTTATAGTGACACCCCAGTGTATCATATACTCTTAACATTGTGACATTCCAAAAACCATGCTGTTTATGTCAGGAAAAATTTAAAGCTTTGTCAGTTTATGCCTGAAAGAAAATTATATCATTATAAAGCAGACAATAATTGTTAAAATGTATTTGAATTCTACATGTGGATTTCTTAATCAGAAATGTGCTTTTAACTATATATACATTTTTAGTTTTGCTTTGTTCCAGATCCAAAAGTATATATATAGCCACAAAATGTTTGCTTTTTACTAATATATAATTGTCCTTTAGGAATAGAAGGGTATATTGTGGGATGCTAAGAATAGGAGAAGTATCATCAAATTTGAGGAATGTATTTCATGCTCATACAAAGTTGAAAAAGATTAGTATTCCATAAATACTGATAACCAATGTGCAGATATTAGATAGGAAATATTTTCAACATATTTTACCATGTTTAAAATATTTGGACATATGTACCACAAGTCAGTATATGGTATTGAAACCTGATGAAAATAGCTGGGTAGAACAAAGGAGTATAATTCAAACTTTGCTAATAGGGAAATTGAGGAGAAGTTAGAAAACTCTAAAGTTGTCAGGAAACTTTAGTTTTATTTTATATTATCTTTCATAAAACTAGGCAAGAAAATTCTAAAGTTTGTTATATCACCTTATATAGTATAAATAAATGTACTTTATTTAAAAACACTCATTTTTCAAAGCTTCAACAACTTTTAATCAGATGTCATTGTTAGTGGAACAATGACTGAACTCCAGTTTATTAATGACATTTGAGTTGTTATAAATGCCAATCTTTTCTATTGCCCATTATACAATAGTGTGCTATTCTTGTACTATAAGTGGCCTATGAAAATAGTTTTGACTTTTTTATATGGCATATTTAGGTACTATTCATTCCAGGCAGATTGTCAAAAATCTTCTCTTTACATTTCCTCTCTACTTTATATCTGTCAGAGGTTATTATAATTCATTTTAAACATAAACTAACTCTGAAAATAATTTTCAATGTTCATGCCTACAGAAATAACATGACATTTAGTAAGGTACTGGAAGTATATTTATATTTACATAGTACTTTTATCTATGTTTGGAATATATAAGAACATAGGGACCTAAAAACTAGATAAAGAGAGATAATGCTAGATATCCCAGCAGACAATTGTTTTTAAGAACTTTTAGGAAAAGCTGTACAAGAGACTCTACTAGAGGAAGGCACAGGAAATGAAGGTAATGAATATTTTATGTGAGCTACATATTAAATCAACTCTGAAGCATTATAAAGAAAGAGTTTAAAATTGTAAATTTTAAAAAGTTTAATTCATAAAGTAAATATAGCAAATATATTAGATGAAAGTAAGAATACATTTCAATGTATTCTAGCATGCACTTAGCTTTCTATTTGATGTGTGATACACAGAATTTTACTTCCTATATTCTATGCCTTATTTCTAAAGAGTATAAATATATTAATTAATTAATTTATTAATTAATTAATGCATTTATGCAGTTTACATCCTGTTTACCGCCCCTCTTTCTGGTCACTCTTTCTCACAATCCTTCCCTCATCTCCACCTCCTTTTCTCATCTGAGATGGTGGAGAGCTCCCCTAGATATCCCCCCACACTGACACATGAAGTCTCTGTGGAGCTAGGTGCATTCTCTCCCACTGAGGCCAGACAAGGCATTCCAGCAAGAAGAACATATCCTACAGGCAGGCTTTTGGCATAGCACCGGCTCCGGTTGTTAGGAATCTACATGAGAATTGAACTGCACATCTGCTAAATATATGTTGGGGACTTAGTTCCAGCCCCTGTATGCTTTTTGGTTGATGGTTCAGCCTCTGAGAGCCCCATGTGTTAGTTGACTGTGTTGGATTTCCTGTGGAGTTTCTATCTCCTTCAGATATCTTAACAGTACCTGCCCCTTAAGACTATTGGGAACGTAAATCATTTGAAAAGATTATCTATGGGGTAATATAAATAATGTTGATTTTATATATATATATATGTATATATTCAATATATTTAACACAGTATCTCCCTATGCAGCTCAAGCTGTTCTGAAACTTAGTATGTACACCAGGCTGGCCTCAAACTCACAGAATACATCTGCTTCTGCCTCTGTTTCCTAAGTGCTTGAACTAAAGGTATGTGGCACTATGCTCAGGTAAGGTACATTTTATATTGTATTTTTCTTCCAAATAAATAGTAAAACCATATTATATGAAATTGGTAAACATTTAAAACATTATTTGTTGTATGTGTAATCAGGTATTTCTTTTACCATGTTTATTGCAATAGTTGAACTTACTAGCATAGTTCTCATGAAAGCACTAAGTACTCAATAAAAAGATGCTGAAGAATAAATTGAAGAGCTCATGGTTGAATACTATTTTAGATGTCTGTACTGCAGTACTATTTTAAATGGTCGAGAAAAAAATTCTTTCCTAAAATTATAAAGAGCAAAGTGTCAATTCTGGCAGGATCTGTTATGAAGTTTTTTTCTTTCTTCTTCTTCTTCTTCTTCTTCTTCTTCTTCTTCTTCTTCTTCTTTTTTATAAATGTCTTGTTCTTTAGATGATTATTGCTTGGGATTTAATTTCACTCACTAGTCTGTTGATTCCAAGAATATGATAAACTAGCCGCTCCTTTTATAATAAAATTGTTCAGTTTATCATCACAAAAATGTATTATATAGAAGGCAGTATTACTATATTTTATAGAGTTTGTTATGACTTTTAATGTTACCTTTATACAGATAAAATTGAATGAACTAGGGATATTTATAGTGCTTGAGGTGAATAGTAAAACAATAATTTGAAGTGTCTGTTTTATACTGGAGACTAAATCCAGTGCAATGGATAGCTCAGTAAGTACTCTTCTACAGAGCTCTTTTTTCAACCTCAACTTTCTTTTAATCACTCAAATATATCACTTGTATACTGAAAAAAATAAATTTACAATGTATTTATATGTAAAGGCTTAAAACCTTAATTTATACATACTTTTATGTGTAGAAGTGACAGGTAAAACCAAGGCAAAAATTTAGAGCTAAATGCAAAGTACAAAGCACAAATGCTTAACAAGTTTTAGTAAACTTAACAAGTTTAGCTTAATTGTAATACAATGCAATTAAAAGGTTTTTGGAAAGGATTTTTCCAATATTGGAAAGGAAATTGGAAGGATTTCCATGATCCATATTCAAAAAAATTGCAAAGATCATGGGGAAATCAAACTCCCTAAAATTTTCTGGTGACTATAAATTGTTCCTTTATACCAAAAGACAACCAAAGAAAGCAGCGTCAATTGAAAAGGCTCATTAACTTTTGTTTAAACATTAAACTTCTAGCAATATAGTCTATGAAATTATTGGCAAAAGCAAGTACTTGAGTTTCTGAACATGTATTTATAATATAATTTTATCAGTATAAAAATACCCATAAGATTTTAAATGTTGATTTCAGCTATTTATTAAATAAATCAATATGTATTGGAACCTAAGAAATGTTGCAGAAGACAAAAACATAGAAATGTTAGAATGTATTCACTGTTGTATGCTCTTTGTTTTTGTCCTCTTATTTCATTTACATCTCATGACAACACTAAATGCTAATTGCTTTCCTATACCACAAATGGAAAATTAGACCATCAGAAAGAATAATGCCTTTTCATAAAGGCTTAAAGTTCAAGATATTAAATTTGGAAGCCAAGGCTCTTAATATACTATAAAGCAAATATTTGATTACTTGGAAAGAGCAAGATATCACATAGAGACATATCCTATATTTACCAATTTCTTTGGTTTCAAAAATAGATACAGATATACAGCTGTGTTATTAATTTTTTGCAAAATATTTTTAGCCTCTTTTTGTATACATTTTTCTTCAGTAAATGCTTCTGTAAATATATATTCTGTGTATTGATAACTTTTGATTTTGTTTGTATTCTCTGAAGATTTTTGCCTATTGATTAAATATTTATTTTTTCATTAATTAATTCTCTACTGAGTGCAACTTCCTCCTTCTCCTTTCTTTTGACTCCCTTCGTCTCATCTCTCCTCCCTTCACCACCCTTCCTTTTCCTTAGAGAAGAGGAGGCCTCCCATGAATATCAACCCACCTTGGTATATCAAGTTGCAGTAAAATTAGGTGCATCTTTTTTTTTTTTTTAATTTTCTTTTGTTATTGGTTATTTTATCTTTTAACCAAATGTTGTCCCTCTTCCCAGTTTTTCCTCTACAAACCCCCTTTCCCATCCACCTGCCCCCTGCCTCTATGAGCGTGATCACTCACCCACCCACTCCTGCCCCACGGCCCTAGCATCCCCTTATGCAGGATCATTGTACCTTCCCAGGACCAAGGACTTCCCCTCCCATTGATGCCAGATTAGGCAATCCTCTGCTACATATGCAGTTGGAGTCATGAGTCCCTCCATGTATGCATGTCCTCTTTGGTTGGTGGTTTAGTCCCTGTGAGCTAAACAAGGCAACCCAGTTAGGGCAGAGGATCCAAAATCTACGCAACAGAGTCAGAGAGAGCCCTTGTTCCTGCTGCTAGAGGTCCCACATGAAGACCAAGCTTCATATTGATTACATATGTGTAGGGAACCTAGATCCATCCCATACACACTCTCTACTTGCTGGTTTAGTCTCAGTGAGCCCTTATGGGCCCAAGTTAATTGATTCCCTAGGTTTCCTTGTGGTGTGTTAGATGTCTCTGGCTTCCTCAATCCTTCCACCTCTTCTTCCCCAAAACTTCCCTAGCTCCACATAATGTCTAGAAAAGTTTGGCTGTGGGTATCTGCATCTGTTTCCATCAGCTACTGGGTGAAGCCTCTCAGATGGCAGTTATCCTAGGTTCCTGTCTGTAAGTATAGCAGAATATCATTAATAGTGTCAGGGATAGGCTCACTCTCATAGCATGTTTCTCAAGTTGGGTCAGTCATAGGTTGGCCAATTTCTCAAATTATGCTCCCTCTTTATCCTTGCACATCTTGCAGGCAGAAAAAAAATATGGGTGTAATGTTATTTTGGCTGGGTTGGTGTCTCCATCCCTCCATTAGAAGTGTTCCCTGTTACAGGCAGTGGCCATTCTGGGCTCCATATCTCCTATGCTAGGTGTCTTAGCTAAAGTCAGTCTCCCAGATACTTAGGAGTTTCCACTTTCTTAGGCTTTAAGCTTCTCCCAGAGATGTCCCCTCCACCCACATACAACAAACTCAGTCTGTCTCTCTCTCTGTTTTCCTGACACTTAATCTATCTGTTCCCCTCTCATGAGGTTTTCTCCTTCTTTTCACTATTCATGTATAGTTTATTTACCATTCTTAGTGAGATTCAAGCATACACCCTTGGGGTCTCCTTGTTATATACTTTCTTTGGGTCTGTGGATTGTAGCATGCTTATATTGTACTTTATGGCTAATACTTTTTAGTGAGTATATACATTAGATTTCTTTCTAGGATTGGGCTACTTTTTTAGCATGATCTCTTCGTGTTCCATACATTTGCCTGCAAATTCCATAATGTCATTGTATTTAATATCTGAGCAATAGTCTATTATATATATGTACCACATGTTCTTTAATCATTCCTCAGTTGAGAGGTGTCTAAGTTGTTTCCAGTTTCTGGCTCTTACTAATAAAGATGCTAAGAACATAGTTGAGCAAATGTCCTTGTGAAATAGTGGAACATTTTTTGGGTATATTCCCCAGAATGGTATAGCTGGGTCATGAGGTCAGAACTACTGCCAATTTTCAGGGAAACCACCAAATTGATTTTCAAGGTTGTTTTACAAGTTTCTATTCCCACTATCAATGCATGAATGTGCCCTTTGCTTCATATTCTTTCCACAATGAGCTGTGGCTTAATTTTTTTTACCTTAAGAAATTCTGACAGATGTAAGATGGAATATCAGAGTCATTGTCATTTGCACTTTTCTGATGACTAAGAGTATTCAGCATCACTTTGACTGCTTCTCAGACATTAAGGTCCTCTGTTGGCAATTCTTGGTTTAGACCTATACCTCATTTTTACGTAGGTTATTTGGTTTGTTGATGTTTAATTTCTTGAGTTCATTATATATTTTGTATATCACTCCTCTGTCAGATGTAGAGTTGGTTGATCTTTTCCCAATCTGTCAGCTTCACTTTTGTCCTTTTGAGAGTGTCATTTTTCTTACAGAAGCTTTTCACTTTCATAATCTTCCATTTATTAACTGTTATCTTAGTGCCAGAGCTGTTGATGTTCTGTAAAGAAAGTTGTTTTCTGTGCCAATGTGTTCAAGGTTATTCCCCATTTTTTCTTCTATCAGACTTAATGTATCCAGTTCTACCTTGAGCATTTTGATTCACTTGGAGTGAAAGGATGGATGCGTATCTATTTGCATTCTCCTACATTCAGACATCAAGTTAGACCAGCATCATTTGTTGAAAATGTTTTCTTTTTCCATTATGTACTTTTGGGATTTTTTGGTCAAAAATCTACTGTCTGTAGTTGTTTATGTCTGTTATTATTTTTCCATGTCTTCTATTCAATTCCACTGATCAACTACTCTGTTTTTATGCCAATACCTTGTAGTTTTTATTACTATTACTCTGTAGTATAGCTTGAGATCAGACTTGGTGATAGCTCCAGAATGTTTTGTATTGTATAGGATTGCTGCAGCTACTCTGTTGTTTTTCTTTTTCCATATGAATATGAGTATTATTCATTCAAGTTCTATACAGAATTATGTTGTAATTTTGATGGGAATTATGATCAATATTTCGGTAAGGTGACAGTTTTAACTATGTTAATCCTATCAATCCATGATAATCAGAGATCTTTCAATCTTCTGATATTTTCTCAATGTATTTCATCAAAGAATTGGTATTCTTTTCATACAAATCTTTCCCTTGCTTGGTTAGAATTATATCAAAATATTTTATATTATTTGTAGCTATTGTGAAATGTGTTGTTTCCCTAATTTCTTTCTTTGCCAATTTATCATTTGTATAAAAGAGGGTTACTGATTTCTTTGAGTTAATTTTGTGTTCAACCACTTTGCTGAAGGGATTTATCAGCTGTAGGAGTTCTCTGATAGAATTTCAGGGGTCACTAATATGCACTATCATATCATCTGAGAATATTGATACTTTTATTTCTTCCTTTCTAATTTGTATTCCCTGATCTCCTTTAGTTGTCTTATTACTCTAGTTAGAATTTCCAGTACTATGTTGAATATATAGGGAGACACTTGGCAGACTTTTCTTTTTTGTGATTTTAGTGAAATTGCTTTAAGTTTCTCTCCATTTAATTTGATGTTGGCAATTAGGTTACTTTATATTGTCTTTATTGGGTTTAGGTATGTTCCTTGTATCCCTGATCTCTTTAAGACATTTATCATGACAGAGTTCTGGATTTTTCAGCATGTAGAGAGATGGTTATATGATTTTTTTTCCAGATTTTATATCATGGATTACAGTGATGGATATTTATATGTTGATCCATCCCTGTGTCCATGGGATGAAGCCTACATGATCACTTTGGATAATGTTTTTGATGTTTTCTTGGATTCAGTTTGTGAGTTGTTATAGAACGTTTTAATCAAAATCTATGGTTTTACCCCGCCTTTGACCGTTTAGCTCCTAGATTAGAGACACTAGACTTTTCCTATTTACAATAAGTCTCAAATGGCACAAGAGCTGACCAGATATCCAACCTCTATATTATTAGGGCAAAAATATTTTGAATATTTTAAAATCAATTTTCATATTGGAAATTGGTCTGAAAATCTCTTTTATTGTTGAATCTTCCTTTGGTTTAGGTATCAGGCCAACTGTGACCTCATAGAATGAGCTTGGCAGTGTTCCTTCTGTTTTAAATTCATGGAAGAGTTTGAGGAGTATTGGTATTAGCACAAAAACCATCAAGTCCTGGAATTTTTTTGATGGGAGACTTAGTACACAGCTTCCATTTTCTTAGTGGTTATAGGTCTATTTAAATTGTTTACCTAATCTTGATTTGACTTTAAGTGGGATCTATCTAGAAAATTGTTCATTTCATTTGTATCTTCCAATTTTCTGCAATAGTTTTTTGAAGTATGACCCACTGATTCTTTGGATTTCCTAGGCATCCATTATTATGTCCACATTTTCATTTCTGATTTTGTAAATTGCAAAATGAGATAATTTTATCTCAGCCTTTTAGTTAGATTGGCTAAGAGTTTGTCTATCCTCTTGATTTTCTCAAAGAGCCACCTCACGGTTTCCTTGATTCTTTGAATTAATCTATTTGTTTCTATTTTATTGAATTCAGTATTGAGTTTGATTATTTTCTGGCATCTACTCCTATTGGGTGTGGTTGCTTCTTTTTGTTCTAGAGCTTTCAGGTGTGCTATCAAGTTGACAGTATGAGAACTCTTCAATTTCTTTACAAAGGCACTTAGTGCTATAAACTTCTTCTTAGCACTGTTTTCAGTGAGTCCCATAAGTTTTGGTATGTTTTGTCTTTATTTTCATTGAATTCAAAAAGTATTTAGTTTCTTTCTTTCTTCTTTGTCACTGAGTAGAAAGTTGTTCAGTTTTCATGAGTTTGAAAACTTTCTGTTGTTTCTGAAACCCAGCTTAAATCCATGTTGATCTGATTAGATTCAGGGATTATTTACTTTTATTTTTTGGATTTGTTGAGGCTTGCTTTGTGGTCGATTTTGGTGAAGGTTCCATGGGAGGCTGAGAAGAAGGTATATGGTTTTTTGTTTGGGTCAAATATTCTACAGATATCAGTTTCATTATTTCTCTGTCTCAATTACATATCCATTGGTGAAAGTGGGCTGTTTAAGTCTCTCACTATTAATGTGTGGGGATTGAGGTGTGATTTAATCTACAGTAATGTTGTTTGTTTGTTTGTTTGTTTTTAAATGTGAGTGCCCTTGCATTTAGAGCACAGATATTGAGAACCAAGGTATCATCTTGGTGGAGTTTTATTTGATGAGTATGAAGAGTCTTTTCCCATCTTGTTTAATTAATTTTGTTTTAAAGTCTATTTTACTAGATGTTAGAATGGTTACTCTAGCTTGCTTCTTTGGTTCATTTGTTTCAAAAGCTTTTTCCATCCCTCTACTCTCAGATAATGTCTACCTTTGTTGCTTAGGAATGTTTTTTGTACTTAGTAAGATAGGTCCTGTTTTTGCATCCATTCTATTAGCCTATGTCTGTTTATTAGTGAATTAAGTTCATTGTTATTGATAAGTATTAATGAGCAATGACCCTTAATTTTTGCTGTCTTGATGTTGCTGGAGAGAGAGAGAGAGAGAGAGAGAGAGAGAGATTTTCTTTTGGATTTATTGATGTGTAATTAGTTATTTCTTGTGTATAGTTAACCTCCTCTTTGGTTTGGAGATTTCCATCTAGATTTTTGGATCAATATTATTTAAATCTGATTTTGTTATGGAATATCTTGTTTTCTTCATCTATGCTGATTGAAGTTTTTCTGGGTATAGTAGTCTGGGCTGGCATCTTTTGTCTCTTAGAAATTGTAAAACATTTTCCAAAGCCTTTCTAGATTTTAAAGTCTCTGTTGAGAAGCTGGTTGTAATTCTGATAGGTCTGCCTTTTTATTTTCCTTGGCCATTTTCTCTTGAGATTTTACTATTGTTTTCTGTACATTTATAGCTTTGTTTATTATGTTTAGGGAGCTTTATTTTTCTGTTCCAACCTCTTTGATGTTCTATAAGATTCTTGTATGTTCATATGCATCTCCTTTTATAGGTTGGGGAATTTTTCTTCTGTGATTTTGTTTAAAGTATTTTTGATGCCTTGGATCTGGGAATCTGTTTCTTCTTCTATTCCTGTAATTCTTAGGTTTGGACTTTTCATAATATCCCAGATTACTTGGGTGTTTTGTGCTACAGAGTTTTTAGATTTAACATTTTATTTGACAGATGTATCCATTTGTTTTATCACATCTTTGCACTTCTGAGTCTCATATCCATCTCTAATGATATGTTAGTGGTGCTTGTGTCTGCTTTCCATCTCCAAGATTCCTTCTGTGTTTTCTTAATTGCTTCTATTTTCATGTTTAGGTCTTGAACAACTTTATTTGTTTTTTTCATCCATTTGATTGTATTATCCTGTATTTCTTTAAGGGAATTATTCATTTCCTCTTTGAAGGCATCGATCATCTTCAACTGATTGTATGTAATGTAATTTTCTTATGTTTCAGCTGTGCTAGGTTATCCAGGGTTTGCTGTAAAAGGATATCTTGACTCTGGTGAGTCCCTATTGCCCTGTCTCTTGTTGACTGCTCTCTTATGCTAGTCTTTAGTCATGTGGTTTCATCTGGTGCTGGCAGGCCTCTGGGAATGCAGGCAGTGTTGTGGAACATAAAATGGAATACAATGGACAGGGTACTGTTTGTTGCTGCTTGCTGTATCCTGAGGGGACCAGTGAAGCAAAGGACTGAGTCAGTGTCCTAATTGTTTGTCTCGGGTACTGGCAGGTGGGTAGGTAAATGGTGTTCAGCAAATAGGGCACAACTTACTGATGCTTGGCTGGTCCCAGGGGACCAGGCAGGCATGGGATTGGAGTGAGGAGTCTAACCTGGTTGCACTCCATACCAGCAGGCCTGTGAGAATGCAGGGAGAACTGTGGACCAGAAAGTGGACTACCATGAAATAGGGAGTAGATCACTGCTGCTTTTGGGATTGCGCCCAAGGGGACCGGGCAGGTAGAGGATTGGTGGAGAGAGGTGTCACATGGTTATTTCTGGGGCTGGCAGGCCTCTGGGAATTCAAGCAGATCTGTGAGCCAGAAAATGGACTTTCTGAAGTTTTTTATATGTGTATAATTAATTTTAATTGTCTTTGTCCCCAGTACCTTCTCTTATTCATTCATATCTTCTGCTGAAACCTTTCCTCCCACCAAATTTTCCTCCTACACACTTATCGTTTTGTGTATGTGACCTACCAAATTTAATTATGAATGTTTGTATGATCTTGAGGGAGAAGTTAGGTCCTTGAGCATGTGCAACTCATGAGTTGCACCACTGGGGGAAAAAGAATGCTATCTCCTCTGTAGCAGGAAATCTCTGCCATTGACACCGGGGCTCCATAACAAAATAGAGCTTGGAGAAAGCCACCCAGGAGTGTGGAAAAGTCAGTAAGAGGGGGTAAGAAGAGTAACACTGCTCAGCGGGACTCGCCCAGAATCCGTGGGACATAGGGACTGAGGAACAACAAGGAAGAAGGAACCTTCCAGTTTCCATCTGTGGTGAGAAACCTCGGCCTGGGCCACCAGGGCTCCATAGCAAAATCGTGTTGGGAAAAAGAGAGCCTCCCAGGAGTATGGCCAAGCCTGTCTGCTCAGAGGGACCCACCTGGAATACCCAGGACACAGGGACTAAGGAGTGGTCTTCTGGTTTCTTTCAGTTGCTGGGGAGCATATCTTGTGACACAGGGCTCCATACTCAAATAGTGCCAGGAGAGAGCTGGTATCCCAGGAGTACCAAGACACCTTCAAGCACAGGCAAGACCATCAACTCTTTTCAAATTCAATGGCCCAAGAGGGACCCTTGCAGAGCCATCAGGACACAGCAAACAAGGGACAGCTGGGGACTATATACTTCTGGTTTCTGTCTGCACCCCAAAGCTGACCTGTACCACAGCTCTCTAAACCCAAATCCCTCTTAGAGAGAACTGGTCTACAAGGAGTATTGACACCTAGGCTTTCAGGAAAGACAAGCCACAGTCAGAGAGAGTAACACCAGCTAACACCAGAGATAACCAGATGGCAAAAGGCAAGAGCAAGAACATAAGGAAAAGAAACCAAGGTTACTTGGCATCATCAGAACCAAGCTTTCCCAACACAACAAGCCCTGAATACCCCACAAGAAAAGCAAAACTCAGACTGAAAATCACATCTCATGATGATGATAGAATATTTTTAAGAAGGAAATAAATAGCTCCGTTAAATGAATACAAGAGAACACAGGTAAACAACTAGAAGCCCTTAATGAGGAACCATGAATATCCCTTAAAGAATTACAAGAAAACAATCAAATGGGTGGATTTACAGGAAAACACAATCAAACAGACAACGGAAATGAACAAAACCATCCAGGAACTAAAAATAGAAACAGAATCAATAAATAAATCACAAAGGGAGACAACCAAGGAGTTAGAAAACCTAGGAAAGCGATCTGGAATCATAGATGCAAGCACAACCAACAGAACACAAGAGATAGAAGAGAGAATCTCAGGTGCAGAAGATACCATAGAAAACATTGACACAACAGTCAAAGACAGTGCAAAATGCAAAAACCTCCTAACCCAAAACATCCAGGATATCCAGCATACAATGAGAAGACAGAACCTGAGGATAATAGGTATAGAAGAGAGTGAAGATTCCCAACATAAAGGACCAGTAAATATCTTCAACAAAATTATAGAAGAAAACTCGCCTAATCTAATGAAAGAGATGAAGATAAGTATACAAGAAGCCTACAAAACTCCAAATAGATTGGACCAGAAAAGAAACTCCTCCTGTCACATTATAGTCAAAACATGAAAATCACGAAATAAGGAAATAATATTAAAAGCAGTAAGGTAAAAAGTTCAAGTAACATATAAAGACAGACCTATCAGAATTACATCAGACTTCTCTCTATAGACTATGAAAGCTAGAAGATCCTGAGAAGAACTCATACAGACGTTAAGAGAACACAAATGCCAGCCCAGGCTGCTGTACTCAGCAAAACTCTCAATTATCATAGATGGTGAAACCAAAATATTCTATGACAAAACAAAATTTGCACAGCATGCTTCCACAAACCCAGCCCTACAAAGGATAATAGATGGAAAACACTAACTAAAGGAGGGGAACTACACCCTAGAAAAAGCAAAAATTAATCTTTCAACAAACTCAAAAGAAAATAGCCTTACAAACATAAAAATAACATCAAAATAACAGGAAGCAACAATGACTATTCCTTAATATCTCTTAATATCAATGGACTCAATTCCCCAGTAAAAAGACATAGACTGACAGACTGGATCCATACAGAGGACCCAGCATTTTACTGCATCCAGGAAACGCACCTCCATATTAAAGACAAACAGTACCTCAGAGTAAAGGGCTGGAACATAATTTTCCAGGCAAATGGTCCCAAGAAACAGGCTGGAGTAGCCATTCTAATACTGGATAAAATCAACTTTCAACCAAAAGTCATCAAAAAAGATAAGGAAGACCACTTCATACTCATCAAAGAAAAAAAAAATAATCTACCAAGAAGAACGCTCAATGTTGAACATCTATGCCCTGAATGGAAGGGCACCCATATTCATAAAAGAAACTTTACTAAAGCTCAAAGCACACATAGCACCTCACACAATAATAGTAGGAGACTTCAACACCCTACTATCATTAATGGACAGATTTTGGAAACACAGAATAAACAGAGACAGAGTGAAACTAACAGATGTTATGAACCAAATGGTTTTATAAGATATCTATAGTACATTTCATCCTAAATCAAAAGAATACAACTTCTTCTCAGCACCTCATGGTACCTTCTACAAAACTGATCTTATAATTGATAACAAAACAAACCTCGACAGATATAAGAAGATTGAAATAACCCCATGCCTCCTATCAGACCACTACGTATTAAGGTTGGTCTTCAATGGCAATAACAACAATAGAAAGTCCACATACACATGGAGGCTGAACAAAGCTCTACTCATTGATAACTTGGTCAAGGAAGAAATAAATGAAAGACTTCCTAGACTTTAATGAAAATGAAAATACAACATATCCAAACCTATGGGACACAATGGAATCAAAGTTAAAGTGTTAAGAGCAAAACTCATAGCTCTAAATGCCTCAAAAAAAAAACAAAAAACGAAACAAAACAAACAAACAAACAAAAAATCTGGAGAGAACATATACTAACAGCTTATCAGCAAACCTGAAAGCTCCAGAAGAAAATGTAGCCAATATACCCAAGAGGAGTAGAAGGAATGACATAATCAAATTAAGGGCTGAAATCAACCAAGTAGAAACTAAAAGAACTATACAAAGAATCAACAAAACCAGGAGCTGGTTCTTTAAGAAAATCAACAAGATAGATAAACCCTTAGCCAGACTAACCAGAGGGCACAGAGACAGTATCCAAAATAACAAAAAAAGAAATGAAAAGGGAGATATAACAACAGATTCTGAGGAAATTCAAAAAATCATCAGATCCTACTACTAAAGCATATATGCAACAAAATTGGAAACTCTGGATGAAATGGACAAGTTTCTAGACAGATACCAAATTCCAAAGTTAAGTTAGGATCGGATAAACCATCTAAACAGTCCTATAACCCCTAAAGAAATAGAAACAGTCATTAAAAGTCTCTCAATTTAAAAAAAAAAAAAAACAGGACCAGAAGAGTTCAGTGTAGAATTCTATCAGACCTTTAAAGAAGACTTAATACCAATACTCTTCAATCTATTCCACAAAATAGAAACAGAAGGAACACTACCCAATTCATTCTATGAGGCCACAGTTAAACTGATACACAAAGACCCTACAATAAAAGAAAAGTTCAGACCAATTTCCCTTATGAATATCAATGCAAAAATAGTCAATAAAATTCTCACAAACTTCATTCAAGAACACATCAAAATGATCATTCACCATGATCAAGTAGGTTTCATCCCAGGGATGCAGGGATGGTTCTGTACCCTGAAATCTACATGGTCATTTCATTAGATGCTGAAAAAAGCATTTGACAAAATTCAACATCCCTTCATGATAAAAGTCTTAGAAAGATCAGGAATTCAAGGACCATACCTAAACATAGTAAAAGCAATATACAGCAAACCAGTACCAACATCAAACTAAATGGAGAGAAACTTGAAGAAATCCCACTAAAACCAGGGACTAGGCAAGGCTGCCCTCTCTCTCCTTATCTATTCAATATAATACTTTAAGTTCTAGCTAGAGCAATTACACAACAAAAGGAGGTCAAAGGGATACAAATTGGAAAGGAAGAAATCAAAATATCACTGTTGGCAGATGATATGATGGTACACTTAAGTGACCCGAAAAACTCCACCTACAGCTGATATGGCCTTCAGCAAAATGGCTGGATACAAAATTAACAAAAGCAAATCAGTAGTCTTCCTATACTCGAAGGATAAACAGGCTGAGAAAGAATTAGGGAAATGACACCCTTCATTGTCACAAACAATATAAAGTATCTTGGTGTGACTCTACCCAAACAAGTGAAAGACCTGTATGACAAGAACTTCAAGTCTCTGAAGAAAAAAGTCAAACAAGAACTCAGAAGATGGAAAGATCTCCCATGCTCACGGATTGGCAGGATTAATACAGTAAAAATGGCCATCCTGAGGAAAATTATCTGCAGATTCAGTGCAATCCAAATCAAAATTCTAACTCAATTCTTCTTAGACTTAGAAAGAGCAATTCTCAAATTAAATTTGAATAACAAAAATCCAGGATAGAAAAACTATTCTCAACAACAATTGAACTTCTAGGGGAATCAGCATCCCTGACCTCAAGCTACGCTACAGAGCAGTAGTGATAAAAACTGCATGGTATCGGTACAGAGACAGGCAGGTAGATCAACAGAATAAATTGAAGACCCAGAACCCACACACTTATGGTCACTTGATTTTGACAAAGGAGCTAAAACCCTCCAGTGGATAAAAGACAGCATTTTCAACAAATGGTGCTGGTTCAACTGGCTGTCTACATGTAGAAGAATGAGAATTGATCTGTTCCAATCTCCCTGTACAAAGTTCAAGTCCAAGTGGATCAAGGACCTCCACATAAAACCACATACACTGAATCTAATAGAAGAGAAAGTGGGGAAAAGTCCTGCACACATGGGCACAGGTGAAGTGTTCCTGAACAGAACAGCAATGACTTATGCTCTAAGGTCAAGAATCAACAAATTGGACCTCATGAAATTACAAACCTTCTGTATGGCAAAGGACACTGTAAATAGGACAAAATGGCAACCAATAGATTGGGAAAAGATCTTTACCAATCCTAAGTCTGATAGAGGGCTAATATTCAATATATACAAATAATTTAAGAAGTTAGACTCTAGAGATCCAAACAACCTTATCAAAAAATGGGGAACAGAACTAAACAGAAAATTCTCAACTGGGGAAATTAGTAGGGTTAAGAAGCACCTAAAGAAGTGTTTAACATCCTTAGTCATCATGGAATTGCAAATCAAAACAACCCTGAGATTCCACCTCACACCAGTCAGAATGGCTAAGATCAGAAACTCAGGTGATAGCAGGTGTTGGCCAGGATGTGGAGAACTAGAAACACTCCTCTATTGCTGGTGGGATTGTAAGCTGATACATCCTTTCTGGAAATCAATTTTGTGGACCCTCAGAAAAATGAACATAACACTACCTGAGACCCAGCTATTCCACTCCTGGCCATTTATCCAGAAGATGCTCCAAAATATAATAAAGACACATGCTCCAATATGTTCATAGTAGCCATATTTATAATAGCCAGAAGCTTTAAACAACCTAGATGTCCCTCAACAGAGGAATGGATACAGGAAGTGTGGTATATTTGCACAATGGAACATTAGTCAGCTATTAAAAACAATGACTTCATGAACTTCTTAGACAAATGGATGGAACTTGAATATATCATCCTGAGCGAGGTAACACAGTCACAAAAGAATGAACATGATATATACTCACTGTTAAGTGGTTATTAGCCCAAAAGTTTGAAATACCCAAGAGGTATATCACAGCAACTGTAGGGTTGTGCATGAGGTCCCAGATGGAGGAGCTGGAGAAGAGTCTAAAGGAGCTGAGGGAGTTTGTAGCCCCAAGGAGGGTGCAACAGAGTCAACTGGCCTGACCCTCCAATGCTTCCAGAGACTGGATCAACAATCAAAAAATACACATGGAGGGACCCATGGTGCTGGTCACATATGTGGCAGAGGAGGGTCTTATTAGCCATCAGTTGGAGGAGAGGCCCTTGGGTCTGAGAGTGTTAGATGCTCCAGTATAGGAGAATGCCAAGGAGGGAAGAAGAGAGTGGGTGTGTGGGTGAGTGGGGGAATACCTTCTTAGATGTAGGGGGAGGGGGCAAGGAATAGGGGGTTCCAAACAGGAGATCTGGAAAGAGGGATACATTTGAAATGTAAATAAAGTATCAAAAAATTATAAAAAACCAATACTGTATGCACAGTTAAATGTGTGCCTCATCAATTACCAAAAGAACTTCTATTTTTAACAGGTTTAGACCATTACACAAAACTAAAACCAATCAAAATACAAAGATGTGGAGAATAGTCCCAGCTAATACATCTACAAAACAATTCTTACACCTAAAGTTCAGGGAATATTACAGAAGAAAAGGAGAAAAGGTTTTAAGAGCCACCAGATCAGAGAGTTTACTGTGAGGTAGTTTCTCCTAGTAGTGTTGAAAGTTACACCATTTAAATATCACCAGTGAGATTTCCTGTACATGACCTGAACAAGGATCACAGCATGAGACATTCTAATGTAGACAGGGGCATACCAATTGATTATACAAAACCTAATGATTACCCCTGAAAACATATGCATACAAGTTACAGACTAAGCAGCTTATATTTAGGAATATATATGTGTATATGTGTGTGTGTGTGTGTGTATGAATGTATTAATAAGTATTAAAATAAGAATGGTGCTAAACAATGTAAACATTTTTGAGGGATTATGCCTAAATCAACTTTTATATTAGGAAACTGATTGAAATAGATTCCTATCATGCCAAGTTGTATGTACTTCTTGAGATGGTTAAACTAGATTGTCATCTTGCTCTCAAAGACCCAAATGAGTCAACTAACATGGACCCCTGGGAGCTCTCAAAGACTGAGCCATCAACCAAATAACATACAGAGACTGGATTGAAGCCTATGGCACATATGTAGCAGATGTGCAATTCATTCTCCATGTAGGTCACCCAACAACTGGAGTAGAGGCCCTTCCTAGAGCTATACCCTAACTATGGTATCAATTCTACAACACAGCTTCCTTGTGTGGTCTCATTGGTAGAGGATGCCCCTAATCTGGCAGAGACTTGATGCTGTACCAGAGTGGAGGGATACCCAGGGTTTCCCTGACCTCTCAGAGTAGAAATGGATGGGGGGATATGAGATAGGGGATGGGGGAAGGACTCTGTAAGGGGAAGTAAATAAATAAATAAATAAATAAATAAATAAATAAATAAATAAATTTACTTAGGAAGCTACTGAAATGCTGCTTTAGATAAGCCTGTTAGGATATTTCTGTCAAAGGCTAACTGACAAGAAAGATTCACTATGAATATTGATAGCATTTTTCCATGAGGTAAGGGTCCTAAAAGGAATAAAAAAGGGGTAAGTAGCCTGCCTCCTCTCTCAATTTCCTTAACCATGCCTCCCCTGCTAAGATCTACTGAACTCTCCTAATCTGTTAGTCAAAATGAATATTTCTTTCCCCTAAATTGTTTTTGTCAAGGATTGTAGCCATGATAGACAAAACTGTAACTCCTATAGCTTCTCCTTAAATTGTTTCTGTCAGGGATTGCAGCCACAGTGATAGGAAATTTAACTATTACTGTTTCCCATTTTTACTAAAGCTGTTTGCATTAAATTGTTAGAATGTGACTAGAACTTTCCTTCTTGTTAATGTCATGATCATCACTGACACTAACTGGCCTCTAATATGTACCAATCCACATCTATTTAACCTTCAAACTATTGTGAGATGAGGAATTTCTCTCATTTTAAATATAAGGAAGTTTAGCTTGATGATATTTCATTACATGCACAAAGGCACATTGCATATATATATAAATAAACCTTGCTCACTCTCATTCACCTTTTCAACTACTAATATATTGTGCTGTGGGAAAATCAAGTTTTATTTGACCCCAATTTTAACCCAGAATATATAGGAATATGAAGACAGGGACATAAATAAAAATAAGCATGAATATTTATACTATTATCAGGAGAAATTATTTAAATTTGAAAATTTAAAGGTCTATTCTGGGCTATTTACTAACAGTATTTATAAGTAAATGTCTTCTAATTGCCCCCTGTGTTGCTCCTGTAACACAAAGCCTCTTTAGCTTTATAACTACTAGAACTCAAAAAGGCTAGTCCAGTTAGGAGGCTTTGAAGTTTAAGTAGCATGTGCTTCACAATGAGCCTGTGGTAAGAGGTATACATAACTGAGATGTTTTGGTCTAACACCTTTATTTCTGCTTCAGTTTCTTGTGTAGAGTCACCTAAATGAAACTTGTTTCCTAGGGACATGTTACTCATCTGACACCATTCTTCAGCTGTTTTCTTTTCCCAGCAAGAGATACCTGCAATAATTGTAAATTCTGTGGAAGCATTGTTTCAATTGTCTGTGAGCCAAAGAGAAAGTCATAATTTATTTTTATTAATCATTCAATTCGTTTACATATCAAACAATATTCCCTTTCCTGGCTACCCCTCCACAAAGCCTCCATCCCACATCTTCCCTCTCCCCCCTCTGCTTTGCCTCTATGAGGGTGCTTCCCCACCCAGCTACCCTCTCCTGCACCACCACTCCAATATTCCCCTAAAGCTGGCCCACAGGTCCAAGGGCCTCCCCTCCGGTTGATGTCAGACAAGGTCATTCTCTGCTACATATGTATGTGGAGCCATGAACCCTTCCCTGCACACTCCTTGGTTGGTGATCTAGTCTCTGGAAGCACTGGGTGGTCTGGTCAGCTGACATTGTTCTTACAGGGCTGCAATTCTCCTTTCCTCCAGTCCTTCCACCAGCTCCCCCACCGAGGACCCAGAGCTCAGTCTGATGGTTGGCTCCAAGCACCCACATCTGCATTGGTCGGACACTGGGAGAAACTCCCATGGAAAAACCATTCTTGTCAGCTATTAAAAACAATGGCTTTATAAAAATTGCAGGCAATTGGATGGAACTAGAAAATATCATCCTGAGCTAGGTAGCCCAGACAAAAACAAACATATATAGTATGTACTCACTGGTAAGTGGATATTAGCTCAAAAGCTCACAATGCCCATGATGCAACCCATCGGACATATGGAGCTTAGGAGGAAGGTAGGTCAGGGTTTGGATGCTTCAGTCCTGCATGGAGGGGGAGGGGGAGGACAGGATGATTGCAAGAGGTGGAGGGAAGGGGGACTTGGGGAAGAGAGAGAAGGTGGTGTAAAAAAAGTGGGTAGCAGTATCAGGTACTGGACAGGACAGGAGAGAGTTACAGAAGGTCAGGAAATAGAATAAAAAATATGTAGCAGTGGGGGATAAAGAAATGGGGGTAGCCATGGGAGGGTCCCAGACACCAGGGAAATGAGAGGCTCCCAAGACCCAACAGGGATGACTTTAGCCAAAATGAGCAGTGAAGGGAAATAGAACCTATAGAGACCACCTCCAGTAGATAGGCACAGTCCCCAGTCAGGGGATGGGGCAACCCATCCATCTTAAAATTTTTAACCCAGATATATTCCTGTTCAAAGGAAAGATCGGGACAAAAAAAAGAGCAGAAACTGAAGGAAGGGCCATCCACAGACTACCCCACCTAAGGAACCATCCTGTCTGCTCACGCTAAACCCAGATACTCTTGCTGTTGCCAAGAGGCATAATTTATTTTCAAATACCTTTATTCCATTCAGAACTGTTATAACTTCTCCAACCACTCTTATTCAATACAGAATAGTACATGAATATAGTCAGAGAAAGAAGGCAAACAAATTAACTAAAAGTAATATAAATAGGCAGGTAGGAAGTCAAGTTGTTTTGATTTACAAGAGATATGACCATATGCTTTGAAGACTGCAGTGCATAAAGAAGTGTTCCCTATCTTCTGAACAGATTTAGCAAGTTAACAAGCAAACAGTGACTCTTTATTATAGCAAAGTGTTGTTGTAGTGAAAAGTAAGGAATGGTAAGACACAGATATTCCTCATGGTTCAGTAATGGGCTAAAAATAGGGATCAACAAGAATAGTGCAATTGGGATCCTAATGACATAATACTACTCCAAAATACATAATGTAGGCATGAAAACAGTCTGAAATAAATGATAGAGGAAAAATGATCTGCGGTATAAATCCAATAAAAATTTTCAGTTAAATTTCAAGAAATGATTGGGGTCATTTATTCTCATAGTTATAGTTGTCATTCACTTCATGTGTTCTACTAATTATGACACTGCTATAGACAAGATGGAGAGAAGTTGAAAGCATTATTCTATGCCCAGTTCTATGGGACTATACATAAGATCAGCCACTAGAAAACTATGCATCAAAGCTCTTTTTCTCTTGTCATTATTTTGTTTATTCATTCAAACTTTTGTGAACAAATATTGATCTAAGGCATTCTAACATTTAATAATTATAAAGTACTCAACAGTCTAAAATTAGTTATACATCTACGGAAAGTATTCTTCTTGGAGAAATGGAAGTAAATACATAAATGATATAATATTTAGTTTTCTATTGTTATAATAAAGACCATGATGAAAAACAGCTTTGAGGGCTATGGTAGTTTGAATATGCTTAGCCTGTAGGGATTAGCACTGTTAGGAGTTGTGGCTTTGTTAGATGAAGTGTATAACTGTGGGCGTGGGCTTTGGAGGTCTCCTTCTATGTTTAGATTCTACCCTCTGTGGAAGAAAGCTCCCTCCTACCTGCCTGGGAATACCATTCTCCTTGAGGCTGCCTTCAAATCAACATGTAGAACTCTCAGCTTCTTTTCTAGGATTGTGTCTCCTTGGATGCTGCCACACTTCCTGCCATGATGATAATGAACTGAACCACTGAAACTGTAAGCCAGCCCCAATTAAACCTTGTCCTTTATAAGAGTTTCCTTGGTAATGTCTCTTCAGAGTCATGGAAATCCTAAGACAGGGGTTAAAGGTTTATTTGGCTTATAAATTTTGAATATACACTGTCATTGATGCCATGGCAACAGCTAAAGTAGGGCAGGAACCTGGGAACGGGATCTGATGAAGGGAGCATACAGGAACTTACTTACTGACATGCTCTGCACAGGTCACTCAGTTTCCTGTTTTCTACAACACAGGCTATCTGCCCAGTATCTTGAATCCTCCCACTTTATCAAGAAAATATGAACAGGCTTGCCTACAGGCCAATCTGATAGCCAATTGGAGAAAGATTTGACAGAATGGATCAGAGATAGGATACCCCAACCCTGTTGAGAACAAACAGGAAAAAGTAGGTAATTAAAAGCAGTGCAGCAAGAGAGGTAGGTGAAGTTAATGTTGAGTACTATTGAGTTCAGTTCATGCAGTTCCATTTGGTTCCATTCTGTTCATGTAGTCAATGCAGTGTAGCTCAGTTCATGGAGTTCAGACACAGGCTTTCTAAGCAGACCAATTCAAATTGACAAAAACAGGTGACAACACAAACGGTTAAATAAATGAACAAATGGTGGAAAAAAATAATGGAAGTAAGCAGAAGCTGAGAGAGGACAATTTGAATCTTGTATACAGCTCTTATCTTGTCCTTTCATTTGAGGAAATAAAACCAACATTTACAGCAATAGAAACCCAACTCACAGATACAACAACTAGAAGGCACGTCACATTCTGGCCCATGCCTGCCTGTCCACACATACCTTCCACCTTCCCATCTACACTCTAGCCACAGGAGCATTCCAAAGAGGACCCATTTCCCCCTCATATCTCTCTACCCTAAATGCTCTCCCCAAAAATATTTGCATGAATAATTCAGTCTTATGAGCTGTGTGTTAACAAGAATGTCACCTCTTTAGGGAAGTTTCTTTACTGCTCAGACTAAAATAGTCACAATCCAGACTCATCCAGTCTCTACTCAATTACCTTGCTTTTTATTTTTCTTTTAAACTTTAGAGCACCTAAAACTCTACAGATTTCTGCCTACTTAATATTATTTGTTTCACCATTTGTTTATGTATTTAACCTCCATCAAAGCTCTTAAAAATACAAAATAATAATTACCTAACTATCCTTTCTAGCACCCAAGATTATATACCCAAAGTAAAGAAGGTAACATTACATTAGAGGTAGCTGCACACTGTTTATTGGGGAATTAGTCATAACAAAGTAAAAATAGTAAATGAAAGAAAGAAGTAGAAAGGAGGATTATAATATTTTTAAATATCCCCACCTTCTGTTACATAAATATTACATGCTTTCTTATCTGTATGGAGTATGTTTTAGAAAATGAAGGAGATCAAGTGGAGAGGAAAATGTGTGATGAAGAACGATAAGGGTAGAGACAAGGGATACAGTTCAGGTAAACGTACTTGCATATTTGCTATTCTATGCTCAATGCAGAGAATGAGAAAAAGAGAGAGAGAGTGAGAGATGAGGGAGGGGTATATAGAGAGAGAATTTAAGAGATTTTTCATGATTAACATATGTCAGATGTACAAATTATAATTTTATAGGAATTCTTTATACTACAAATGTAAACTAAAACAAAATATAACTTTAAAAGTCATGTAGAAAAATATTCTATATGAATGCTAAGTAGGAGTCATATCTATTAGAAACATAGGTGTGAAGATGTTATTCATACTTTAATTTTTGCCTGTATTTTGCATTAATGTTTGAGAAAAATAATCTAAATTCTATCTATACTTGAAAACTGATTGAGTAAATGTTAGTGACCTGAGAGACAGCATGCAAAACAAACCATCAAAACCCCAAACCTTAATTTATATAATTATTACACTTCAGATTTCTAAAATCTACTTTTCACTAAGAGAAATTTCAAAACATGGGGTGGAGTGACAAACTATATTCCCATGAATGGAGCAAAGTAACAGACAGAATGTGTCTTCTAGTTATCTTAGAAATTGAAATAACCAGGCAAATACTAAATCAACTCTTTTAAATATCATTGATACCTAAAACAAACCAACAACACAGTGCATAAGAAGTAAAGAATACAAACAAAAGCAATAAGAGTTACAATTAGAAAAAAAAAATCATGCATGAAAGGGTTGCCAGAAAGTTTAGAAGTAGGTTGGTGAGACAGAAAAAGAAACTATTGATGAAAATTAGACAGTTTTGTGTCTTATGAGTCAGTAGGATAAGGAATGAAGAATTAAGGAACCTGTGACATACCATCAAGTCAATCCATTACCTGTTGAAAAGCAGAAATTTGTATGTGAAGAAACCCAAATAACTCTGATTAGGACAGCATTTTATTCTGTAAAATATTTGAAACCTCCCATCTCAAAGTCTTGACATCATAAAGAAGAGACTACTTTTATACAAGGAATTCTACATATAATGAATGGCCAGTTTTCCAGCAGTGCAAATAATGCAGTTTGCCAAATAAGGTAGTAAAATGATAAATGGAAAGCTCAAAAAGAAAAAATGAAATTTCTACTGAGAATTCTTTGTCACCCAAACTCTACTTTAGAAATTTCAATATAATCAAATGCTAGAGTTTATTACTAGTAAAACCACTCTAAAGTAGATCTATAAGGTTAGAATTAGAGGACATAGACTTAAAGCTTTATAAGGAAACATAGACTTCTGGAAAAACTAATTTTATAGATAATATGCAAGAGTCAATATCATGGTTATTTTTGTCTTGTAACTCCAGGTTTTATAGTCTACATAATTTTAAAACAAGAGCATCAAATAATAATAAATAGTATAATAAGGCATAATTTTCAAAGATGTAATTTTTAATAATATCTGCCATGATCTATACAGCATGGGCCCTAGAATTCTGTCTATGGGCAAGAAGATAAGGAAGACATGAAAGACATATAAAATGAAGTTAGGGTCATGTGGGGTTTTTAACTGTCACACATCAGAACAAGAGTGTTTATTATGTATATGTTAAAGCAGAGAACTGATTGATTAGTGTCCATAGGATCTCTGTGGTCTATCAATCTCAGGTTATAAAGATTCAATGATGAAAGAAGCCCCAGTTGCTAGTCTTTTCTCTGGTCTGGTCCATGGCTACAGGTCAAACATAAAATGATGAAAAGATCTGTGATGTCTAATTTATTTTCCCAACAATTAATAATGTTGTTCTACCAGTGATTAAATAACTGAAAATAGTGGTGAATAGAGTTTATTATAATATGTATATTTTAATAGTAGCTAGTTTTCTGCCACAGTGAAAAAACAAAATTTTTTAAAACCTACTATTTATTTCAGAGACTTGCTTTTTATAAATAGGAAAATTTAAAAGATAGTGTCTGAGTCATACAAGACACATATAACCACAAACAGAGAGACACACAGGCACATACACACACATACAAACAGGAACACAGAGACAGAGACGCAGTGATAGAGACCAAAAAAACAAAGAGACAGAGAGAGAGGTCTGAATATCCATAGGAAATTCAATAATAGTTAAAAAACTTGAGGCCTTTCGGTACTTCATATTTTTAATATACACTGATAATATATTAATTTCACAGAATATTCAGTTTGAAATAATGTCCAGTATTACATTTGTCAATTTACTAGGAAAAATTTATACCAAGATCACTGTCTTAAGATTAGTAATTTTAACCATTCAAGATCAATTTTATTTTTATGAGCACCTGACTGTAGTTCAGTTGCCAAGTCTGAACTTACGTTTTAGTTTTTGTTAGGTCTTGCCACATTTTTACTAACAACTTTGAAAGCTTATTGGGGTTATAGAATCTATAAACATGAAAAAAACTAATTAAAATGCAGTAATAACTTTTGCCAGACTGCATTTTTCTTATCACATATGAATTTTGAAGCATACTGTGCACAACTACATAAAAATCTGTATTATGAGAAAACACACATTTTCTGTAGTGATTACTTTTTCAAAAGAAAGTTTCTGGCAGCTGTAAGCACTTACATTTTTGAAACATCCTCATAGAAATTTTACTCTAATCAGAATGTAAAACTTTCCTGGAAAGAAATTAGATTTGTTATTTAAAATCCTACTCAAATTTATGAAAAATAAATAATGTTTACATTTAATGTAGCCAGTGCTAATTGCAAATATATTTTTATATTTAAATTTGTGACTTGCATTAAAAATCAAAAGAAACTATAGTTTTTCTCAATCTAGATATTTTAACTGATTCCTCACCATATATCAGATACTGTGCTAAACACTGAATTTTTCATAGAATAAAAATAACAATCAATGTTTGTTTTCACAAGGCTTATTTCATAAAATATTAGGAATAATCACATGAATTAATAATATGCCTGATCAGTGGTTCATTGTAGAAAATATAAAGTAAAATGAAGCACTGAGTAAAGAAATAAGTCTTATTTCAGGACCAGAAAAGGATGTCATAAAAGGGGCAGAGTATCTGAGATTTGAAAGATAAGGTATTCGAAGTGAAGTAATAAGGGATACAAGAAGTAACACATGTTTAAGCATTAGAAATGGCATATCCATTAGCTTATAATTGTACAATATCAAAACAACATACGTCAGAAGAGACATTGTTCTGTGGTGTGTAAAAAATAAAGTGAAACTTCAAAATGTTAAGATCCAAATCTTGTATGTCTCTTTATAATAAATACATTAAACTATTTTCTGATGCTGTTTGTTTCATTTTGTTGAGTTGCTTTGGTTTAGTTTAATGTTTCTTTATTTCTTCTCTGACCCACTCATTAAGTAAAATTTAATTTCCATGAATTTACACATTAAAGTTTTGATTGCTGTCCATTTCAAGTTTTATTGAACAATGGCCAGATAGGATATATGAGATTATTGAGTATTTCAATTTTTCTATATTTGTTAAGATATACTTTATGTTATATCATACAGTCTAGTCAGTGTTAACTAGAATGTATATTCTTTGGTGTTTGAATGGAATAGTATATCGATATCTGTTGGGTATAGTTTATGTAAAATGTCATTTATTCTGACATTTCTCTATTTTGTTGTCCAGATGATCTATCTATTAGATTCCTGCCTTTTACAAAGTCTGTGATAAAATATATTCTTTTAAGTTTTATGACCCAGGGTTCTATTAGGTAGTTCTCATTAGAGAATTCTTTTATAAGACTACTGAATTTTATAGGAGATATGCTGATTTGTTCATTCATGAATTTTGTTTCTATGAAATTTTCTGTTATTCTAGACTTCATTTTTTTATGTGTATGTCTGACATGATCATGTAGTGTTTATTATATTGGATCAGTAAACTTGTACATGTTAGGTAAAGCTGCTGGATGAACTGTTTCAATCAATCAGGGAAGTATGTCATCCAAACCACAGGTCTAGAGCTCAACTAGGCAAATGGGAGCTCAGGAATGAAGAAGATTCAAAGCCACAGGTTTGGAAATATACTTTGGGATTTTATATATTGTTGAGAACTGGGTGAAAGGAGGAAGGGAAAGAATGTCTTACTCAGGAAAAGTGTCTCATGTGATAAAACAAAAATGTTTGACAGTTGTAGTTTTTGACCTTGCCCACTATTTTTGGCAAGTGTATAGAAAACAATAGCAGTATGAGTAAAGATAGTGAAAATATTTAATGCATATTAATTGAATTGATTAATATAGTTTATTAGACATAGTATATGTGGAAGAAGGAGTTTGTAGACAGCAATAAAGACAGAATTACTCTATAACAGCTTAGTTTGTCTGAGTTATCCAGTTTATTTCTAACATTCATAATCTTGGGAAACATAGGACCACAGATTGCAAGCTTGTCTTTAGTTATTTTTAAATTATTTATCTAACATTCCTATAGATATGTGGCATTATTTCTAACTTTACTTTATTAAAAACATGATTCCTTACAAATATGTAGTAGTCTTTAAAAGATAAAGGACTGAAGTGGTAAGAATATAGGCACGTATATGATCATTATGCACATATACATGTGCAACTTTGCAAAAATATGTAAAACAAAATAAATCTCTTTATAATGATAACGAGAGCATCTTACTGAATTAATGTAGTTTTAAGAACCAACAAATCAATTGACATTAATGATTTACATAAAGGTAATATATTTTAAGACACACAGTTTTGTAAGACCACTGAAGAAATAGTGCTATTCTTAATTTAATAGAACAATATTTACTTTAATATAAATTTCAAAAGGAAGACAAATGGGCAACATACTTAAATGGACATATGGAGAATGCAAGTTCTTTTCATAGGCATTGCTAATAAATGAATTAAGAGAGAACAAACATATTTTATGGATGGGAGCAGAACATCTCTTGTCTTCCAGTTAAACTTAAACCTATATCATGAACCATAAGATGAGTTTTATTACGTCATTTAATCTTTTGTTCTTTTTCCAAATGTGACCACACTGAATGTAACTTTCTTCTATTTTCCTTTAGGATTACGTGTTTCTTTAATTGGCCTCTGGAGTGAAGACATAGTGGCCAAGTATAGCCTGTCAGCAATATGAGGGCACAGGCTATAATACTAAAAACTAGAATAACAACGACATCAATGTCATGTTTCTATTGTGATTTTTAAATTGTTTTATCATAAATGTATGACAAATTTTCTTACATTTTCCATGTGTATTAATATGATATTGCAGTCTTCTATTTGCTTTTCTTCATTTGTTGTATTGTGGTTATAGATTTATGCATGATTAATTGTCTTTACATGGCTAAATAGAACCAATTTTATTATAGTGAATTAAGTTGTTATACAGGTATTCTGCTATTCAAGTATTTAACTAAGGATTCTGGTGTTATACTCAGCAAGAAAATTGTTCCACAGTTGTCTTTTCCAAGTCCTTATTCAGTTTTGTTACCAGGCAATAATAGTTATTGCAGAATTAGTATAGAAGCTCTGCTTGACTTCCTATTTCTTGGAATAGTTTGAGGCACATTAATGTTATTTAATAACCATTAAAAAATTCATGTAGACATATTATTTCCTTTGTTGGGAGACCATGAATTGGTGTGTCATTATTCCTTATTGAGCTTTATTTTAATCTTGTTTCAATTGTTATGTGGAATTTATATACAAACATTGGTGCTTTTGTTCAAGATTTTCCAATTTGTCATAGTATGATTTCCAAATAGTCTCTGATAATCTTCTGTATTTCATTTGTATCTATTATATTATCCTCTTATGTGTACTATCTGGAAAACAAATTTATTACAAACAGCTCAGCTAAATAGAAATAAAAGTAATTGTAAATATCAGAAATAAAGCAAAAATTACAATGATAGAAGAATTTATTAGTTTTTATATGTCATCATCAAGGTCCCTGCCAATTCCAGATGTCTCTCCCAGTACTCTCTTTTCCATCGTTCTCCCACCTCTATCTGTCCACGGCTCCCCTTCGACCTGTGATATCTATTCTACAATCCTTTTCTAGAGGGATTCATGCAGTTCCCCTTGAGCACTCCATGTTACTTAGCTTCTCTGGGTCTGTGGATTATGGCTTGATTTTTCTTTATTTTTCAGTGAATATCCACTTATATGTGAGTATAAACCATGTTTGTCTTTCTGAGTCTGGGTTACCTCACTCAGGATCATTCTTTTCTAGTTCTTTCCATTCACTAACAAATTTAATGATGCCATTTTTAAGAGCTGAGTAATGTGTGTAAATGTACTACATCTTTTTTATTCATTTTTCAGCAGTGGGACACCTAGGTTGTCTACAGCTTCTGGCTATTATGAATAGAACTGCTATGAACATAGTTAATGAAGCGTCCATAGAGTATAAAGAAGCATTCTTTGGATACATGTCCAGGACTGGAATATCTAGGTCTTGAGGTAGAACTATTCCTAATTTTGGGAGAAACAGCCATACTGATTTCCAATGTGCTTGTACAGGTTTGCATTCCTAACAGCATTGGAGAAGTGTTCTCTTTGTTTCACATCCTCACCATCTTGAACTGTCACTTCTGTTTTTTAATTTAGTCATTTTGACAGGTATAAATTGAAATCTCAGTCATTCCGAATTTTTATTTCTTGATGTCTATGATGAACAATTCTTTAAGTTCTTCTCTGAAATTTGAGATTCCTGTGCTGAGAACTTTTCTCAGATCTGTACACTACCACTTTTTAATTGGATTACTTGGTTTGCTGATGTGTAGTTTCTTGAGTTGTTTATATATTTTGGATATTAGTCTTGTATCACATGGAGTGTTGGTGTAGACCTTTTCCTATTGCATTTGCTGCTGTATTTGACTCTTAATGGATACCCTTTGCCTTACACAAGCTTTGCAGTTTCATGAGGTTTCAGTTATTAATTGTTGACCTTAGTGCCTCAGCTATTTGGTCTTGTGTTCAGAAAATTATATCCTGTGCAAATGGGTTTAAGGTTATTTCCCAATTTCTTTTCTATCAGGATAAGTCTATCTAGATTTATGTTTAGGTATGTGATCCACTTGGACTTGAGTTTTGTGCAGGGTGATAGATATGGATCTATTTAGTCTTCAACATTCTGACATCCAGCTAGAACAGCACCATTTGTTGAATGCTTTCTTTTTTCCATTGTTTATTTCTGGTTTGGATGTCAAAACAGGTGCTCATAGGTTTGTGAATTCACAAGTGTGATCAATTCCATTTATCAAATCATCTGGTCCTGATTTTCTTATTGTTTGGGGGACTTTTAATGACTGCCTATTTTTCCTTAAGGTTTATATATCTATTTGAATTATTCATCTTATTTTTGTTTAGCTTTGTTAAATGTTATCTATCAATAAAACTGTCCATGTTTTTTAGAGTCTCCAATTTTCTAGTTTTCTGGATTGTAATTTTCTTAGGATTACCTTGCAAGGAAGAGACAACAGAACCATGGCAACTCTTATAAAGAGAACATTTCTTTTGGGGCTGCTTTATGGTTTCTGAGGTTTTGTTCATTATCATCATGGAGGAAAGCATGGCAACTTGGAACCATACATGGTACTGGAGAAGTAAAGAGTTCTACATCTCTATCCACAGGTAGCTGAAGGAGACTCTGTGCCATACTGGGCGTCACTTGAGCATAGAAGACCTCAAAGTTCACCTCTACAGTGACACACTTCCTCCAACAAGGCCATACCTCTTAATAATGTCACTCTCTATGGCCAAGCATTCAGACACATGAGTCTATGGGGGTCATACCTATTCAAACCACAACAGATTTTTGAAGTATGACCTAATGACTCCTTGGATAGTCTTGTTTCTATTGTTATATCCCCTTTTTCTTTTCTGATATTTGTTAATTTGGATATCCTTTTCTGCCTTTTCTTATTTTGGATAAGGGACTGTTTATCTTGATGATTTTCTTAAAGAACCATCTCTGTTACAGTAATTTTTTGTAATGTTCTTTTTATTTGTAATTTATTGATTTCAGCACTGTTTGTTTCCTGTGATCTATACCAATAGAGTACGTTTTCTTCTTTTTGATCTAGAGTAGTCAGGTGTGCTCTTATGTTGCTATTATGAGAGCTCTCTAACTTTTTCTGAAGGTACATAGTGCTATGAACTTTCCTCTTAGCATTGGTTTCATTTCATTAGATAAGTTCGGCTATGTTGTGCATTCATTTTATTGAATTCTAGGAAATCTTCAATTTCTTTCCTTATTTCTACCTTGACCTTGGTCATTTGGTAGAGAGTTGTTCAGTTTCTATGAGTTTGTAGGCTTCCTATTATTTCTGTTATTGAAATGTAGCTTTAATCCTTGATAGCATGATAGGATATAGGGGATTATTAAAATTTTCTGGTGTCTATTGAGATTTGCTTTGTGATTAAATAGGTGGTCAGTTTTGGAGAGAATTCAGTAAGGTGCTGAGAAGGCATGTTCTTTTTTGTTTGAGTGAAATGTTCTATAGATGTCTACTAGATCCATTTGTGTTATAATATTCTGTTAGTCCCACTATCTCTCTGTTTATATTTTATCTGGATGATTTGTCCACTGGTGAGAGTGGGGTGTTGAAGTTTCCCATTATTAATGTATGGAGATCTGTGAATTAATCTTTAAATTAAGCTGTAGTAATGTTTCTTTTATAAATGTGGATAGCCTTGAACTTGGAGCATCAGTCTTCAGAACTGAAATGTCATCTTGGTTCATTTTTCCTTTGAAGAATATAAAGTGTCATTCCCTGTCTCTTTTGATTAATTTTAGTTAGAACTCTATTTTGCTACATATTAGAATGGCTATATAGCTTGCTTCTTGGGTCCATTTGCATGGAAAATGTTTTTGCAACCTGAGGTAATGCCTATCTTTGAGGTGTCTTTCTTATATGCAAAAAAAAAAAAAAATAGATGGATCTTATTTTCACATCCATTCTGATACACTGTGTCTTTGGGGATATTTAAGCTCACTGATATTGATAGCTATTAGTGACCAATGACTGAAAATTCCTGTTAGTTTTTTGGCAGTGGTGTTTGGTTTTGTGTGTCCCTTCATTTGGTTTTGGTTTTATGAAATTATTTACTTCCTGTGATTTCAAGGGTGTACTTAACCTATTTGAGTTGGAGTTTTCCCTCTAATATCTTTCATAGGGCAGGATTTATGAATAGATATTGTTTATATTTGACTTTGTCATGGAATATCTTGTTTTCTTCATCTGTGGTTATTGAAATGTTTGATGGGTAGATTTGTCTCGACTGGCATATATGGTCTCTCAGAGTTTCTGTTGATAAGTCAGGTATAATTCTAATAGGACTGCCTTTACATGTTACTTGCTCTTTTTCACTATCAGCTATTAATATTCTCTCCATGTACTATATGATTAGTGTTTTAATTTTATTTTTTTATGAGGCAGGGTCTGTATGAGCAACTTTGACTTTCTTTTCTGATACAATCTATTTAGTAAGTTTTTGTACCTTTATAGGCAGCACCAATTTAGGTTAGAAAAATTGGTTTTATGGTATCCTTGAAAATATTTTCTGGGTCTTTGAGCTGGGAATCTTCTCCTTCTCTTCAATTTTTTGTTTTTGTTTTTAGTTTGTTTTTGGTTTGGTTTGGTTTTATTGTAATGTCCCAGATTTGATTGATATGTTATTAGTAAAATTTTAAATTTAACATTTCTTTAACCAATCGACCAATTTCTTCTATTGTTTATCATCTATATCCGAGATCCTCTCATCCCTCTCTTGTATTCTGTTTGTGATGTTGGTGTCTATAGTCCCTGCTCTCTTCCCTAGGTTTTCCATCTCTAGGATTCAGTTTGTTCTTTCTTTATTCTTTTTATTTTCATTTCAGGTCTGGAACAGTTAGATTCATTTACTTTATGTTTTTGTGTTTTCTTGAATTTCTTCAAGGGATTTATTCATATTCTCTTTAAGGGTCTCTATTATATTTATAAGATTTGTTTTAAGGACATTTTCTTTATAATCTATTTTTAATTATTTTCTTTATTTACAGGCCCATCATTGCCCTCCCATGGTCCCCTCTCGCACAGTTCCTCATTCTATTTCTCCTCCCCCTTGCCTCCAACAGAGTGCTCCCCCAACCAAGATTTCCCCATCCCTGGGACCTCAAGTCTCTCATGGATTAAGTGCATCTCCTCAGAATGAGGCCTGACCAGGCAGACCTCCACTATATTTGTGCCAGGGAGGTTCAGACCAGTTGTTTATGCTTCTGGTGGGTGGTTCAGTCTCTGGGAGGTCACTGAGGTCTCAGTTGGTTGAGACTGCTGGTCTTCTATAGGGTCACTCTCCCATTCAGATTCTTCAATCCTTACCCTAATTCAACCATAGGAGGTCCTGACTTCATTCTAATGGTTGAGTGAAAGTATCTGTTTCTGTCTCAGTCAGCTGCTGGTAGGGCCTCTCAGAGCACGGTGGGAGTCTTCTATCATGCATGTCTTTTTTGGGGTCTGAGTTACCTCATTTAGGATGATATGTTCTAGTTCCATCCATGTGTCTGCAAAATTCATGTCATCCTCATTTTATTCTCCAGCTGTGTTGGAATACCCACAGCTTACTCTAGTAGGAAAGCTCACTCTGACGTTACCATATTGCCCAGAAATTTGTGGATTATGCTCTTATGCTGTTATCTAGTCATCTGAATTTAAGGCAATTATAGGGCTACATGCCAATTTCTGTATGTATCATTTTTGGATGGATGTTTTTTCTCCTTGCTCTCTGTTTCCTCTCAGGTATTCTGGCCACTGTGGTTTGGGTGAAGAGAGAGTCTTCAGGTATAGTAAGATGTACCTTCTTGGGCTTTGTATACCCATATGGCATCTGGCATTCTGGGTTTTTAGAATTGTCTTGCATTGTGAAGGACCAGTTTTCTGGGTGGCCTCTGTTGCTAGGTTGGCTTCTTTTAGAGCAGGGTCTTTTTGAATTTTCCAGACCTGTAAGAGTTAAAGATTTAATTTTTGTAAAATTCCTCCTAGTTTACAAAGGAGGAAAAATAACATGAGAAAGGTACAATGTTTGTTTGCTCTAAACTTTATATATTAAATACAATTTCAAGTAATTAAACAAATATAAATTATAAGGAAAAAGAACTAAATGCCATGACAGATGCCCTTCTTGGTGGTATTTAGGGAAGCACCTGAACAAATGAATATATGAAAATGTATATGCATTGCTCAGACCTCACAGAAGTCTTAAGAAAGTGTTTGATCCTTAAAAGTGATAAATGACTTTTTTTTCCTGAGCATATACCCAGAAGGTGCTCCAATATGTAATAAAGACACATGTTCCACTATGTTCATAGCAGCCATATTATAATAGCCAGAATCTGGAAACAACCCAGATGTCCCTCAACAGAGGAATGGGTACAGAAAATGTGGTGCATATACACAATGGAATATTACTCAAGTATTAAAAACAATAGCTTCATGAATTTCACAGACAAATGGATGGAACTTGAAAATATCATCCTGAGCAAGGTAACGCAGTCACAAAAGAATGAACATAGTATGTACTCACTGTTAAGTGGTTATTAGCCCAAATGCTCGAAATACCCAAGAGTTACTTCGCAGCAACAGTAGGGCTGAGTGTGAGGTCCCAGATGGAGGACTTGGAGATAGGACTGAAGGAGCTGAGGGAGTGTGCAGCCCCAGGGAGGCAGCAACAGTGACAACTGGCCTGATCTCCCCCAATACTCCTGGAGACTGGATCACCAACCAAAGAATACACATGGAGGGACCCATGGTGCTGGCCACATATGCAGCAGAGGAGGATCTTGTTAGCCGTCAGGGGGAGGAGAGGCCCTTGGGCCTGAGAGTGTTAGATCCCCCAGTAGAGAAGAATGCCAAGGAGGGAAGAGGAGAGTGGGTGGGTAGGAGAATACCCCCATAGTGGCAGGGGAGGGGGAGGAAATGGGGAGTTTCCATAGGGGAGATCTAGAAAGGGGGAAACATTTGAAATGTAAATAAAATATGAAAAATAAATTTTTAAAAATGTGATACGTACTATAACACTACTGAGCAGAGATTATTGAATATTTCTTTCTTTGAGAAGGTCTTATATATTTTTCATTTATTTTAATCCCAATAACACAATAGCCAAAATACAGTTCCCTAGTCTTTTCACAATAGCTTTATTTGAAGTCCAAAGTGACGTGTGCCACACTTCCCATCTCAAAATGATTCATAAGGGGAAATGAAAGCATACAAGTTGTTCCTTTGGAGGCTGGAGAAGATAAAATAGAGACATCAGCACACAAAAACTGATAGACTACCTGAAAAACCATAAAATATTGTTTAGATATTCAGAAAAAAAAAATGACCCATCAGTAAAGAATCTAATTTGAGAATATATTAAAATTCTCTAAGAAATGATTAAAACAATTCTATGACTAGAGTGATTTTCATTTAAACATAGAATTTAAACAAATTAATCTTAAAATGTTTATAATTAGGTGACTTAATTAAAATATTTGAAACAGTGAATACTAATTTTCAGAAAATAAGAGAGTATTCTCTAAAAGAAAAATTCCTTATCTGCTACCCAGTTCTTTATTCCTCTTAATTTCACAATTATCAATTCTTCAAATTCATTTCCATCTTCAAATTAAAATAGAATAAAAATTAATCTATTAACAAAAGCAAATGCCAAATTCAGATCTTAAATATAAAACCTTTTGATTTGTATATGTGGATAATTGAGCATAAATAGAATTTTTGTAGAAGGTTTTATTATTCATTATAGAAGTAGTATTACATTATTTTCAAAACATGTAAGATGTTTTGAACGTCAAATATAACCCACTACAAGAAGAGTATTTCCTATTGGAAAGGAAGTCACTTTCCAAATCAGTTAAGACTTCTTCTATCTCATTAACAGCAATAATTTATCTTATTTTACAATATTTATAGTAAGGGATGCCGTTATAGAAAGAATGTTACAAGCAAAGTCTGATATTTACAGTTTTAGTTCTGATTATTTGCAATATTGAATTAATGATAGAGAATTCCTTGATTTTATACCTACACATCAGAAAATAACATAATCCCTGTTTTCTCACTAATATATTCATTCCAGATATTCTACATGTTTGGACTTTTATCCTTTCCATGATCTGTAGATACAGCATAAATATAAAAGGCCTTTAGTAGGATATTGACTTCACATGAGTAATTCCAAGTAACACAAATACTAAAGTAACAACAAATCATGATTCTACTTATGAACAAGTCAGTGATCCTGTCTGAATTCTTAAATGTTCCTTACTTAAAATTTTCTCAAGGAAATTTAGCATCATAAAGCTATCTATCTCAAAGTCTTGAGTTAAATGAGAAAATGTGTATGGGTTGCTTGGCACTGCGCCTAACTGATCGGTAAATGCTATTTAACTATCAAATAACTCATATTCTATCAAAATAATCATTGAATGTTTAATTTTATGAACTGTAAACTATTTAGCAATTTATGATACTATGATATGATTTTTCTTAAATAACTTCCTCTCTTCAACAAAAGCATATCTGGATAAACTAAGGAATCTAGTAGTATTTTGCACATGAAATTTCTAGTACTAACCCAAGTACAGAAAAATTGTCAACCTGGCTAAGCACTTGTGAACTGCATGAAGTACTTTCTAGAACTTCCCCCATACATGGGTGCATCAGAGAAAAGGAGGCTAAGAGGATAACAACTTGCCCAAAGTCACAAGTCCTCTTGGTGGCAGAACCATCTTTCCAGTCCAGAGGCATCTACTGTGTCCAAATTTTTCTTTATTGCACTCGGTTTCGATTTGGAAAAGCTTGTTAAACTTAGTGTGACACAGTAAGTAATTCTGTTCCTAATACTTCGCTCTCTAATGATAACACCTAAACCACAGTCTGTCTTTAGCATCTCTGTAAGTGATGCAATGAAAATACATGTTGAATCCCAGGAATTAATCTGATCATCACCCTCCAGACCTACCACAATTTTCAGTTATAGGTTGTACTTACCACATTATATTATGACTAGTCTACACAGCTAAAATTTCCATGACAGAGCATGTTCTTCAAATGAAACTGTATGTGTAGATTGTGGTTCATTCTAACACTACCATATTCTATCATCAAATAAATATTTTCTGTTATTTCTAACACTGAAAAATGAATATTCTCTTTTGCCTGCTCTTGAGACACCTTACTCCTATTGAGTTGCCTTCTTTAGCTTTACTATGACGGCTTTTCCCTGGTATTATTGTTTCTTGATTTGCCATGTTTTGTTTTTGTCTCTTGGAGGCCTTCTCTTTTCTGAAGGAAAACGGGGGGGAGGGGTAGGTATGGAGAAGAGTGAGGGTGGTTAAAGTTGTAAGTAATGAGGGGGAGAACTGGTCAGGTTATATTGTATGAGAAAAGAATCTATTTTCAATAAAAATTAACAGACATGAATATCTCAAGTCCTAACATACCTGAAGAGCAAGATTGTGACCTTAAATCCCATCTCATAAAGTTGATAGAGGCCCTTATAGAGGATATAAATAATCCCATTAGTGAAATACAGGAAAACAGAATCAAACAGGTAGAAGCACTTAAGGAGGAAAATATTAAAAACTGAATTTAAAGAAATTAATTAAATAGTTCAAGAATAAAAAATGAAAATAGAAGCAATAAAGAAAATACAAATTGAGATAACCCTGGGAATGGAAACAGAAAAGAGAATAGAAACAGGAACCATAGATGCAAGTATCACCAACAGAATACAAGAAATAGAAGAGAGAATCTCAGGCCTAGAAGATAGCACAGAAGAAAGTTAATACATTGATAAAAGAAAATGCCAAATGTTAAAAATTCTTAAATCAAACATCCACGATATATGATACACTATGATAAGAACAAACATAAAAATAATAGGAATAGAAGAGGGGAAGATTTGCAATTCAAAGGGACAGAAAACATTTTCAACAAAATTATAGAAGAAAACTTCCCTAACCTAAAGAAAGAGATGGCATAAACAAGAAGCTTAAAGAACACCAAATAGATTGAACTAGAAAAGAAAATTTTCCAGCCACATGATAATCAAAACACTAAATGTACAGAACAAGGAAAGAATACTAAAAATTGCAAGGGAAATGGTCCAAGTAACATGTAAAGACAGACCTATCAGAATTACAAATGACTTCTCAACAGAGACCCAAAAATTAAGAATATCCTGGACAGAGGTCATACAGATGTCTTGCAGACTCTAAGAGACCACAGATGCCAAGAACACTATACCAAAGAAACCTCTGAATCACCATAGATGGAAAAAACAAGATTGCAAAAAGATTTTTACTGACCCAACATTCCTCTGTTGAGAGGAATCTCAATGACTAAGAAACACCTAAAGAAACACTCAACATCCTCAGTCATCAGGGAAATACAAATCAAAACAACCTTGAAATTGCACTTTATACAAATTAGAATGGCTAATATCAATACTCAAGGGACAGCCTATGGTGACAAGGATGTGGAGAAAAGGGAACACTCAGTTCATTGCTGGTGGAACTGCACACTTGTACAACAACTCTGGAAAGCACTGGTGGTTTCTTAAAAAATTGAAAATAGTTCTCTCTTAAGACCCAGCTATAGGAAGCATGGACATATACCCTCAAAATGCCCTACTATAACACAAGGTCACATACTCCTCTATGTTCCAAGAAGCTTTGTTCCTAGTACCAGAAACTGGAAACAGCCCAGATGTCCCTCAAATGAAGAGCCGATACAGAAAATGTGGTACATTTAAACAATGGAATAGTATTCATCTATTTTAAAAATCATGCATTTTGTAGGCAAATAGATTGAACTAGCAAATATCATCCTGAGTGAGGTAACTGAGACCCAAATGGACATGCATGGTATGTACTCACTGATATATGAATATTAGCCATAAAGTGTAGAATACCCATGACACACACCACAGACACTAAGAAGTTAAAAATGAAGAAATACCTAAGCAAGGGTGCTTGAATCACACTTAGAAGGGGAAAAAAAGTAATCATCAGAGGCAGAGAGAGGGAGGGAAAACAGTGGGAGAGAGAACGGAGGATTGTGGAGGCAGGATCAGGTGCATGGAAAGCCAGGGGAGAAGCCTAAAGGCCAGGGGAATGAATTGAAATCTGTAGCTACCAGGGGTTGCTGGGGATGTCTAGGAAGTCCCAGAGAGCTGGGATAGGGGAGGCTCCCAGGAGTCAATGTAGGTGACCTAAGCAGATATGCCTAACAGTGGGCACATGGACTCTGAAGAGGCCACCTCCTCTAGCCAGGCAAGACCCCCAGCAGAGGTATAAGGACACCAACCCACTCACAAATCTTTCAATCTAAAACTTATCCTGTCTAAAAGAAATGCAGAGATGGAGCAGAGATGTAAGGAAATTCCAACCAATAACCAGCCCAATTAAAAATCTATTCCATGGACAATCCCCAATCCCTGACGTTATTTATGGTACTCTGTTATGCTTACAGACAGGAGCCTAGCATAACTGTCTTCTGAGAGGCTTCACCCAGCAGCTGACTGAAACAGATACACATAGCCAAATATTAAATAGAGGTCTGGGCCCCTTATGGGAGAGATGAGAGAAGGAATGAAGGCCCTGAAGTAGATGGGAATCCCACAGGAAGACCAAGAGTGTCAACAAACCTTGACCTCTGGGAACTCTCAGAATCTTGACCACCAACAAAGGGACATACACATGCTGGAATGAAGTCTCTAGACATATCTGTAGCAGTCAGACAGCTTATGCTTCATGGCTGCCTTGTCCACCATCAATGGGAGAGGATCAGCCTAATCAGGCTGAGATTTAATGTGCCAGAGTAGGGAGATACCTACAGGAAGGCCCATCTTCTCAGAGGGGAAGGTGACAGACATGGGAAGAGGTACTTTATGAGGGAGGGACCAAGAGGGGGAACAGTGATTGGGGGGCAAATAAATAAATTAATTAATTAATAAAAAGTGAAAAAGACATTTTTGGAATAAATAGAATTCTATAATACTATTATAAAAGTTAGTTTTATTCTGAAACACTTGGTTTGTGTAAACTCTATCCTCTTTAGCAACAAAGAAGGAATAGATGCAGCTGATGACTTTGAATGTAAATGTTAACTAATAAAATATTTATGAAGATACATCTGTAAATTACACTGATAGTTCTCAAAACAGTATATTCTTTAGTTGGATATGATACTTTGAGGGTTTTAACCTAAGAAATGGGAAGAAAATGATACAAGAATATAAATATTGTGGATCTCTAGAAAAGTGTTCACATTTTAAGTTTGGAGTAGTATTTAAGAACATGAGTATTTGAGAATGCCATGTTGCTAAATATTTGAAAGCTAATGAAAGGTATGTGTATGATAGTTGTTATTTTCAAGTGTGTTAACATTGGTAGCTATGATTTAAAGTTAAGGATGAAAGAAAATAATGGTAAATCAATACTGCTGTGTCATGAGAGAAAACCTCAGAGTCCATTTGACTTCCCGATAGTTTTTATGCCTCTAAAACTTACAATTCCATCTAAGAAGCAGGATCCAGTCAGGAGCTATACCTGGAACTCCTCTTCAATATATGTTGCACTAGCACTGCAACCATAAGACACCCTACTGTAATCTTTCACTTCAGAAACAGGCTAGCTTTATAAATTTGAAATTTAGATATCTATTGAGATATTTTAATGTGTTGTTTTAGTTTATACTGCCATGATTTATAAATGTGTCATTGCATAGTAACTGTCCATTCATTTTCAGAATATGCATGCACTGATAAGTGCTAATGAGCTGCAGGATGCTAAGCTCTGTGAGATACTGGTAGATGTGTGTTTTCTCTTGTCCTTTTATATTCATTTAGTAACAAAATAGACGGTAATTGCATTACTGTGAACAAGCTAATAGGATATGGTAATGGACTTTCATAAATAATGGACGTATTCAATTAAAAATTGTACCAAATAGATTTTTATGATGAAATAGTATAATTATTTTACCAAGCGCCAATGCTCTCTCACTAAAACAAATTACTATGCGGTTTATAATTCATTGACAATTAAAAAGCAATCAATGCAAAAATGTATAATAGTGTCTATATAGCACATTTTACTAGGCACCTGTATGTTGCAAAGACTCAGAACATTGAAAATTAATATATATATATATATATATATATATATATATATATATATATATAATGGATATATTAAGTTCACTATGTAATTAAAAACTAATAAATAGTGCATAGATTTTTTTTCTTTTTGTGATTTTTGGAGGCAAGGTTTCTCTGTGTAGCCCTGACTGTCCTGGAACTCACTCTGTAGACCAGACTGGCCTGGAACTCAGAAACACGTCTGCCTCTGCCTCCCAAGTGCTGGGATTAAAGGTGGGTACCACCACTGCCTGGCTCATAGTTTTTTTTTTTTTTTTCAATTTGACTATTGATAACCTTTTATTGATTGACCTTTTATTGATTGAAAGAAAGGCATATCCTTATTATCTAATGCCATTGATGCGCCCAAAGTTGATATAGTTGTTTAAAAACATTAAACTGGGGAGAGTTTTCATAGTGATTAAAAGACACCATACTTTACAGAAAAAGAACATACTGAGAAACTAGAAGTGGGACGGCAGGTCCAGGCAAGAGGAAAGAACCTGGTCTAGCCAGGTCTATCTGGGGCTGAGCAGGATGACGAATGTTTAAGGCCCAAAAGAAACACACCAGGTCAGGAGTCTTGTCAAAGCAGGAACTCACTTTACTAAACTAGATACTTGCTTATATAGAGAAGGCAAGGAGGTGGGCACCTAGGTATGAGAAGAGATGATGTAAGAGGCAGGGAGGGGTGACGGAGACTAAGGGGTAACTGACAGGGCCAATAAGTTTATTTTATGTCAGTGGTAGCTAGAAAGGCAAGTGCTAGTGCAGGTCATGCTGAGTCATCCCTGGATGGAAGCTAAAGAGATGGGTCTCAAAAATCAAGCCAGGCTTAGGCTTTCCCACAAGGCCGCATAAACTCGAGCCAGGCTCAGGTTTGTCCTCAAGGCCCAAACCAGAGTCAAAGTGGGGCCCAACAGTGAGAGGCCATTTGCCTATGCACAAATTTTCCTAAAAAAAATTTAAATATAAATACATTTTTAAAAGGAATGACAGCCTCTCTGATAGGTCAAGCATTTAGAAGAAACAGTAAAGATTTCCCTCTATAGTCATTTCTGTTATTAACTTGGAACAAATAATGAATGCAGTAGAAACATATATAGGTACAGCAAGTACTTAGGGGTCATCCCAAAAATATTTAGTATAGAAATTGTTGTGAATCTTTGGAAAGAATAATAAGTTATCTTCTCCATTATTGAGTGGAGAGATAATTAAGTTACCACAATAGAAATATTATTTATTGGAAATAAAGTCCACAAGGAAAACCAAAACCAATTATAGGGATGGGAACATTCCAGTGACAGAGAAACATTTATAATGTGGGCACAGATGAAGGCTTTCATACAATCTAGCCATTCCAAGTAAAAACCTAGAATGCTAACAGTAAACCCTTGGCAAAGAGAAGACAATATGTCTTATCTGAAAAAAATATAAGTTTTGACCAAATACTTACAAGAACTGATCTTGTAAACAAATTTTAAAAAATACACTAGGAGCTCCCATGTGATGGATAAAGAGGAATTCTGTTGTTGTTGTTGTTATTATTATTATTATTATTATTATTATTATTATTAATTTCTACAAAGCAAAAAGGACAAGCAATTACAAAATATGAAACATGACAAAATAATAACAAACACATTAATTAAGAGACGTGGAAAGTAAAAAGTCAAAGTTTTATAGTTGTATAGTAACCTGCTTACCCAATATAAGTAAAAGACGAAAGGTTTAACAACATGGATGCTGAGGGAAGGGACCATCATGGAGGGATTAGAGACATACATGAAAGCTGGTCATATGGTCTGTTGGTCACAAAATTGAAGACAAGAAAGAATGGGAGTGAGTGTGTGTGTGTGTATGTGTGTGTGTGTGTACATGTATGTGTATTCATACATTTCATTTTAAAAACTATTTATTTTTGACATTATGAAATAATTACATGTCTTTACTTTTCCCTTTCCTCCCTCAAAACCCTCCCTCCAAACTACCATATACCTTTCATTACTCCTTCTTTTATTTAATTGGATATTTTCTTTATTTACATTTCAAATGTTACCCCCTTTTATATTCCCCCCAGAAACCCCCTATCCTTTCCCCCCTATCCCTGCTTCTAACAGGGTATTCCTCCACTCACTTACCAACTCCTGCTTCCCCACCTTGGAATTCCCCTACACTCAGGCATTGATCTAACTAACCTTCACAGGACCAAGGGCTTTTCCTCCCATTGATGCCTAACAAAATCATCCTCTGCTACATATGTGGATAGAACCATGTGTCCCTCCACTTGTACTCCTTGGTTGGTGGTTTAGTCTCTGTGAGATCTGGGGTATCTGGTTAGTTGATATTGTTGTTCTTCCTATGGGGTTTCAAACCTCTTCAGTTCCTTCAGAAATTTTCTAGTTCTATCCATTTGTCTAAGAATTCATGATTTTAATAGCTGAGTAGTACTTCATTGTATAAATGTACCACATTTTCTGTATCCATTACTCTGTTGAAGGACATCTGGGTCCTGTCCAGCTTTTGGTTATTTTAAATAAGGCTACTATGAACATAGTAGAGAATGTGTCCTTGTTATATATTGGAGAATCTTTTGGATATATACCCAGGAGTGGTATAGCTGGGTCTTCAGGTAATACTGTATCCAATTTTCTAAGGAACCACCAGACTCTCTCCCTATCTATTCAATATAGTACTTGAAGTTCTAGCTAGATCAATTAGACAACAAAAAAAGTCAAAGGAATACAAATTGGAAAAGAAGTGAAAATATCAGTATTTGCCAATGATATGGTAGTATAATTTAGTGACCCCAAAAATTTTACCAGAGAACTCCTTAACCTGATAAACAACTTTAGCAATGTGGCTGGATATAAAATTAACTCAAACAAATCAGTAGTCTTCCTCTACTCAAAGGATAAACAGGCTGAGAAAGAAATTAGGGAAATGACACCCTTCACAATTGTCACAAACAATATAAAATATCTTGGTGTGACTCTAACCAAACAAGTGAAAGAGATCTGTATGACAAGAACTTCAAGTCTCTGAAGATAGAAATCGAAGAAGACCTTAGAAGATGGAATGATCGTCCATGCTCATGGATTGGCAGGATTAATACAGTAAAAATGGCCATCTTGCCTAAAGCAATCTACAGATTCAATGCAATCCCCATCAAAATTCCAACTCAATTCTTCATAGAGTTAGAAAGAGCAATTTGCAAATTCATTTGGAAAAACAAAAACTCAGAATATGAAAACGATTCTCAACAATAAAAGAACTTATGAGGAAATCAACATTCCTGACCACAAGCTGTATTGCAGAACAATAGTGATAAAAACTGTATGGTATTTGTACAGAGACAGGCAGAAATATCCATGGAATAGAATTGAAGACCCAGAAACAAACCCACACGCCTATTGTCACTTGATACTTGACAAAAGAACTAAAACAATTCAGTGGAAAAGAGACTGCATTTTCAACAAATGGTGCTGGTTCAACTGGAGATCAGCATGTAGAAGAATGCAAATTGATCCATTCTTATCTCCTTGTGCAAAGCAAAAGTCCAAGTGAATCAAGGACTTTCACCTAAAACCAGATTCACTGTTTTTATTATTTTTAATAAAAGTTGCTTATGTTTTTTAATTTAAAAACACAAATATAAACAATGCTTTTTACCAAGTAAATTTTAATGCAAACTAATAGAAATGATTAATATAACTTCATGTTTTGATTTAAAATATACAGATGATTGCTTGGTGAAGCAAAATCAACTTTCTTTGGCAATATGACCCCTAAGAGGTAACCACCCATTTTCTACTAGATGGACATTCAGTTACATATGTGCAAACATCATATCTTTGCAAAAAACAACTAAGAGCACATGGGGGGCATAGGGGTAGAATTTTAGGGGACATACATGGGTGAGTTTGATTCAAACACACCCAGGTACTCTGGAAGAGCAGCCAGTGTTCTTAGCCATCAAACTATCTCTTTAGCTCTAGTGCTCCATTTATGGAAGTGATAATTTTTCAAGTGATTCAAGATGCCACCTCTGTCATTTCTATTACTTAAATGTGATAAAATGTCATTCTTAATGCAAAGGTGCAAGAGTGGGGATCTTGCTCCTTTTTTAATAAAATTGCATTATAACTTTAAAAAAATTCTTAAAAAATAAAAATGTATCTTCATTGATTATTTTATTTAGTCCCCACATATAGGCATAATATTTTTGTGCTCTATGTAAAGTTTATCCTTGTGTTCTTCAAATACTGATTTCTCTTCCCTCATATTTGTTTCTATCTGGATAGGGTATTGTAATTCTTATTTCAAGAATCTCTTGTCTTAAGTTTGTGTAAACAATTCTTTCCATTTATTCTCTGACTTGTCCATAAATACTGATCACCCAATGGCCTGGCAGAAGAGAGAATATGGTAAGACATCTGCCAGACAAGAGAAAGAGAAGAAGTGAAAGAGGGAGCCAGAAGAAAGAATCGAGAAAAATATCAGAAAAAGAGAGTTGATCAAGAAACAACAAAAAATGCAAGTAAGATGGGAATATTGTCTGGGAGGTAGCCTGATTTTGTTGAAGGTTTAGAATGGACTAATAATTGTTTAGTATTTTGATCAAGGCAGTTTTAATAAAAATATCTCTGTGTGGTTATTGAAGAAATAGCTGGTTAAGAAATACAGCTGTCAGATTAATTCACTGTTTAAATTATATTAAAAATAATCCATTTTACACCCACAGATATGTTTTCTGACCTACTGCAATTCTTCTTGACCCAACTCTTCTGCTGATCTGTATAGGTACTGGAAGTTAGGCTGTGTGTCATTTCAGGTTTGCCTGATTCTCACCCATTACTCTTGCTTTCTACCATGGTGTTACTCTGATAACATGGTGCAACAATCTGCACACACACAAGTACAATTGGTAATACGGTAGTTTTAGTATGCCATCATATGATTGCTAGCTTTACAAAGGAAAATGTATCTTGTTCTGTTTCATGAACATGAAATTCAAATTTGAATTTCATATCAAACATGAAGAATTACTTAGCACAAGCATGCATTCCATGATATTTGATATATGCCTAAGGAAAGCAAGAGTCTTCCAGAAACCCACAGGGATGACATTAGCTGAAATACCCCATAAAGAGGAAGGAGAACATGTTGAGACCACATCCAGAGATTAGGCATGGACCCCAAGTTGAGGGATAGGGCCACCTAAACATCTCTAAAATTTTAACCCAGAATTGCTCTTGTCTAAAGGAAATACAGGGACAAAGAGTGAAGCAGAGACTGAAGGAAAGGTCATCCAGAGACTGCCCCATTTGAGGATCCATCCCACATGTAAACACCAAACCCAGACACTATTGCTGATGCCAAGAAGTGCTTGCTGACAGGAGCCTGTTATAGCTGTTTCCTGAGAGGCTCTGTCAGATCCTGACCAATACAGATGTGGAAGCTCACAGCCAACAATCTGCCTGAGCACAAGGACCCTAATGGAGAAGTTAGGGGAAGGACTGAAGGAGCGGAAGGGGTCTTATCTGGCATCACTCGAAGGGAAGGCTCTTAGTCCTGTGAATGCTTGGTGTCCCAGTGTAGAGGAATGCTAGGACAGTAAGGCAGGAATGGGTAAGTGGGTAGAGGAGCATCCTTGTAGAAGGATGGTAAAGGGGGATGGGATAGAGGGTTTGTAGAGGGGAAACCAGGAAAGGGGATAACATTTGAAATGTAAATAAATAAACTAAAAAGAATAAAATAAAAAAGCAATACATACATGAAACATGTTACAACAATTTTTTATCATGCTTCTGTGGTCCATACTTTACTCTCATGCTGATGTGTTGTGCAATAGACTTAAGCAGTCTTCCTATTTGCACAATTAATTTCAAGAGTGGTAGAATGAAAAATAATTGTATGGTTATGTTAAAATGGAAAATAGTTTATAGACTTTTCTGAAAGTTTTTCATTGTGACCGAGGTTGCCTCTCATTCACTGTTATATTTTTTTTTACCTATAGATGATATATCCATTGAACCAATAAAGACAAACAAAAAATGTTATTGATATAGAGCTCCAACGTGGTAAGATTTTTTTTGTTTTGTACATGCTCTTTAGATGTGTTAGGATATCCAGGTCTTGCTTTAGTAGTTGGTATATTGTCCTGGCTTTTGTTGATTGTGTTGTTGCACTGGCCTTTAGCCACCAGATTTTCCCGGGTATTTGTTGGTCTGGTAATTCTTGATGGTAGCAGGCCTCTGGAATTGCATGTAGAGTTGGTTGTCCCTAATGGGAGTAGGCCTCTGTTTGTCTTGGGTGGGAGCAGGCTCCTGGGCAAGCAGGCAGAGCTAATTTTTCTGGTTGTTTTGGGTGGTAGTAGGCCTCTATGGAAGTAGGTAGAGCTGTGGGCTGTGGAGCGAGATGCTGATTCAAAATTACAGGGAGAAGTGTGCACCAGAAGGAAGAGGAAAGTGCAGGGCAGACATGATGGCAGCTGGGCTTGCTGGGGTCCCAGCAGACAGGTAACTGGATCATCCTTTTTCTTACCTGGTTGTCCCAGGTGGCAGCAGGCCTTCTGGGAATCAGGCTCAGCTGTGGCCTTAGAAGTGGAGTGCAGATACAAGACTGAAAAATAACTATTTTAACGGTACTACTACTAGCCTAGAAATTCAGTAATTAAAATAGGTTAGACACTTCATAGGTCTTTATGGACACTTTCTTCAACATTTTATATTTCAGATACAAAATTATCCTACCTCAGTATTTAGTCTTTGTTTTCTCTTTCCCCTAGGAAATGTGAAAATCATGGATGCATGTACTTTGAAAAGCCACTCCTATGATCTCTAATCATTTGCAACTTTTAACTTTTCAGTAAGTATTGGCAACATGAATGTTGATGAAGACTTTAGTACAGAGAATGTATGCTTTTGTTTCCTGTTGCTGTGATAATATACCCCATCAAAAGTAACTTAGGACAGAAAGAATTTATTATAATTAATTTGAGTTTAAAGTTCATTATAAGAGGGTACAGCTTTATGTACTTCAGAAACTGCCAACCCTACATTCACAGTGAAGTGTAAATGGGAAAGAGATAGTGAAATTCTCAATTCACGATCCCCATTAATGCAATCTAGGATCCACTTTCCAGGGAATGGTGCTACCCTAAATGGATGAATCTTTCTAACTCATTGAGAATAATGAAGATAATCCCATAAAAATATCTTCACAGGCCACCTGATTTAGATATTCCTTCAATGAGAATCTTTCCAGGTTATTCTATATTATATCAAGTTAGAAATTAAAAGTAATCATCATACATTCTAATTTTTACATATCTTTACTGTTCATATTCTGTGTGTGTGTGTTTGTGTGTGTGTGTGTGCACATGCATGTCTGTGTATGTTTTTGTTTAGTATATGTGGTGTATATGCCAAAATTCAGAGTTTTCTGTGTCTGTGTCTGTGCATGTACATGTAGATGCCAGAGTAGAACATCTGGTGTCTTCTTCTATCATTCTCTGCCTTATCTCTGCCTTATCTGCTTGAGAAAGTCTCCCACTAACACAGAAACTCACTGATATGGCTCAGCTGGCCAGACAATGTGCCTCCAGGATGCTACTATTTTACCTGGCTTTTATTTAGATGCTGAAATGACAAAATCAGGTCTTCCTCCTTGTAGAACAAGCACTCTTAGTCACAGAACCATCTTCTAATTCCTACTGGCTTTTCCTTTAAGATTTATCACTTTAATTTTCTTATCAACATTCACTGAAATTACCTGTTATGTCAGTGACATTATTTCCAACTATATGTATTGTATACTAATATTCAATCTAACTTCTTATCAAGTTCAGGTTCTTATTAATTTCCCTATAATGTGAAGAAGAATTTCTGCGATTATTTCTTATTTTACTTTGTTTAATCTACATCTAAATATGAAAATTGTACTAGATCTGCTGTCCTTGGCTTTGCTTAGACAGGGAAATTTCTGTCGTGTCTGTTGAAAACTTTTGTGTTTTCAGGTTTCTTATTCACATGGGATATTAAGGTTGAAAGTATATCCCTTTCTCACAAGTATTTCTTTCCTTCGTTTTATTCTTCTTTAAAGCAGAAAGAAGAATACCTGTGCTCATCTCTCTCCTCTGCATATAGAAAAATGATAAAATCAGGTGTTTTTTCAGAATCACTTGTAATTCCCTAAGTAATTTCATTTTTTGCTAATAAAACATTTAAATTTTTTCATAATAAATTTTATATAATTATAAGGATGTGAATGGATATAACTGGCCATGTAGTTAGTATGAAATGTTTATAAAAACAGATGATATTTATATTTAAAAATTAATACAGAAACCTACTATTTCATAGGAAATTTTTAAAACTGGGAAAACGCAATAACTTTCTGATTGAATTTAGTGTAAATTCCACAAGTTCAAACCCACATCTAGGACCAATGTTGAGACAAAGAAGCCATGTTTAGACATGTTACAGACCCTAGGAGAGATTTTTTTTTACTATTATTCTAGTAAATATATATAATATTGAACTGACTCTCAGTCTCTTATCATGATACTCATAGATTAGCATATCTATCAACCCTCACCATAGCATACTCTTTTAGTAGTAGATGGTAATTAACACAGTGAGTCACTACCAGTCATGGGAAAGGGAATAAGAGAAAGTAGGCTAATCCTTATCCCTAAATGGAATATATCACTACCTTTCCTCCCTAGGCCCAGGGATCATTGCAGATGTAGGGGTGGAAAGACTGTAAACGTCAGAGACAGTGGAAACTATGTTTTATGGGCACAGCAGGACAGCTACACTAATGAATGTAAAGCAGTTGAAATCGCATGCACAAACTCCATGTAAGTTGAATCCAGAGAAAATCCCAGCATGAGGGTGGGCATGAAATCCCAACCCTTTCAGAGGAGCTATTGACAATTTAAAGCTACTAGGAGAAGCTACTAGGAAAACAAATTTATCTAAGAAGTGTAGTTTGGGCAACATTGCCATATTTGATAGCTTCAGAAAACTAAAGACAATACAATGTTTGGTACATTTAGAAGGAGTGATATATTTGAGAAGCAGATGAGGGGATGAGTAGGATTAAAATACATTGTATCAAACACTCAAAGAAGTAATAAATTTCCATGTCTACAGGGATGAAAAATGTACCTCCTAGAAGCCATGCATTGTGAAACAAAAACACCAGTAGAGACAGTGGTATATACCTTCATCTGTTTTGTTGACAAGGGAGCCTTCAGAGCCACCTATACAAACACCAATAATAGAGATGCATGCTTGTCTTCTTGATTTCCCACTATACTTAGAAATTAAGATCCTTTTGCTGATCGTATCTTGCACCTTGACTGGATGATACAGAGAAATCCAGGAGAACTGAGCTGGAAGATTATTCCATATTGGCTAGCTTTCATAGTCTTAGAAGAGGTGTCAGTAGTTTAATGGGGGAATAAAACACATGAATGATGTTAAATAACACGGTAAGCTACGAAACCAACTTGCCAGGTAAGATGTACCTACTTATAGATAGTTCCAATTCAATGGTGAGACCATTGAATTATCTAGGCCACCCTAAACTATTTTTATAAAATAAGAACAAAAGTCATGAATCTGACAAGTGTACTTTCAGCGCAGAGGTGAGTTATTGTAGATTGCTATCTATAAGCAGGTGAGGGCAGGTTGAAGATAAGGCTAGATCCTGTGATTGAGTAGTGTAAAAAGAAGGTGGGCTGAGAGTTTTAGAGTGGGAAGGGAGAGAGAGAGAGAGAGAGAGAGAGAGAGAGAGAGAGAGAGAGAGAGAAAAGAAGAAGAAGAAGAAGAAGAAGAAGAAGAAGAAGAAGAAGAAGAAGAAGAAGAAAAGACAAAATGGAACTTATCTTAAAGGAAGATGAACCTGATCCAAATGGTTTGAAAGAGTCACAGGTAGCTATGAATATGATAGAAGAGCTATCGAATAATATAGGCAGTATGCCCCATCTAGGAGTGCAGCTTGTGTTTATATGAATTGAGTTGATTTCTTAATGTGGGCATTTTGGGGGTTGAGGATTTGCTTATATAAATCTGACTGATAAATTACAAGTCTCTGTAGTTTTGATTTTACTGTGTTACAAGGATTTGTGTCAGGTAGCCATAGGAGGCAGATGGCTGGGATCATAAGAGCAGTCTGGAGGCAGGGGAACCAAAACAGGAAAGACCTCTGGTTGCAGCTCCCAATGGGGGAGGAGAGACAGGTTATTAGAGCATAGCCAACATTAGCATGGATTGATTTTTATTTTGTTTTTTTTGTTTGTTTGTTTTTGTTTTTTGAGACAAGGTTTCTCTGTGTAGCCCTGGCTGTCCTGAAACTCATTCTGTAGACCAGGCTGGCCTCGAACTCATAAATCCGCCTGCCTCTGCCTCCTGCGTGCTGGGATTAAAAGCATGCACCATAATGATTACGTGCTACAAGGTATGGTAGGGATGGGAGAGAGACAAGAAGATATAGGAGGAGGGGTATACAGAATATATTTTATACTGTCATAAAATTGTTAAAGAAAAAATTTAATCAAAAAAGGAACAGAAAGAGAAATTTATAGAGATAGCTTAGAAAGTAAGGATGCATATTTCCTAACCTGAAGATTTAAGATTAATATCTACAACCCACATAGTAGAACAGTAGAGCATGTTGTCCTCTGTTCCCTACAGATGTATTGTAGCCCATGTCCACAGACAAACACACACACCACACACATACACATACACACACACACACACAGGCACACAAACAAACACAGCAGAGGGAGAAATAAGTGTAAATATGATATTTTTAGCAGGTAAGCAAAACACATTTATTATTAGAAAATTTTTTTGTTAAATGAAAATCCACTGGAAATCCTGCTCAAAACCCAGACTGGAACACATCTAGGTACTGGGTAATGAGCAATTGCCACAGAAGGGTCTATACTAGGTAAAATATTTTTCAATGAAGTGGGGAGGCATTTTTAATATTTTAATAAGCTATAACTTACTCAGAGCATATATTTAATTGAACAAACTAGTAAACTCCAATTAATTTAAAATGAAAAATAGAACACATTAAAACAATAAAGTCTAAATTGTTCAATGTAGTTAGCAAATAATTTGTTATCATTGTCACATTTATTAATTTTAATATCTGTATTAATTTATGAAATTCAATATCTCCTAGATTCTGATGAATCTGTTTGAATTACATCATACCATATTTGCCAAAAGATTAGCTAAATAATGTTTTGACTTTATATGCATAAAAATCATTATTGGTAAACACAATTCCTGAGATTTGTATACAATCTATTCCCTCCAGTATTTTTGTTTCTCTTATTCTGTGCAGATCTCTTCTTTCTGATTCTTGTTCCTTTAGGGGAAAGGGCTTTCAGAAAGCTTTATAATATCCCACAACAAAGTACTAATGATACCATTTCTCTTTGTTACAGAGGCTCAACATTCACTTCACCCTTACAGACATCTCTCTGTGGCTTTTCAACCTCAGATCACACATCAACTTATAAAACATCCATACTGTTACCTACTTCTGCAACTATACTCAACAGCAAAATAATTACTTCCTATCAATCTTTTGTCTTTAACAAAAATTCTTACTCCTGTACTTCTTCTTTGTCATCTACTATTTCCCTTACTAACAAAAACAGATGAATGAATATGTTTAATTTGTTGGGAAAACATTCTCTGTCTAAATCTCCAATAAAGAATGAAATTAGTTTTTGTTATAAAATTCAGTGGAATTTTGAAGTTTTAAAACATTTTGAACTGTAGTCCTACATTTAGTTCTGTATGATTGAAGTTATTACTCCCCAATGTAATTGCTCTGTAGATTGAAGAGCAATATTTTTCTCATAGCTCATTAAACTTCTGTGTTTTCTATAAGTAAAAGATTGGTTAGAGGAGCTTGAAAATTGATACCAACATCATTCATTTAAGAAGGGGCAGTTGTTTCTATAATTGTGGGTGCTACACAGATTTACTGATTTATTCATTTTCTCTTGGGAGAAAACAAGATATATAATGGAAACCACTGGATCCATTCTTCAAGATGAACACATATAGCTAGATAAATAATTTTAGAAAATCTGAAATGTCATCTTGATGTTCTTTTCTCATCAAGATGTTATCCAGTATATTATTTTTCATTGCCAGAAGGGTAAACATATAGGATTGCATTTCAAATAACTGAGCTAATTTTGTGCTTGAAAATATAATAAAACATTCATGGTGAAGATTTTAAGAAGATGATAGACAATTAACGAAGGTATTAGATGTATTAATTAACAATTTAAAAACATATTATTTTATTACTGGTATAGATTAATTTCTAAACATACATAAGGTATTTATTTTCATCAGAATTATTTTCCAATATGATGAAAATATTTAGAAACATAAATATATTTAGTTAATTTTGTATCCAGCTAATTTGCTGAAGTATTTTTTTATCATCTGTAGAAGTTCTCTGGTAGAATATTTTGGGTTGCTTATGTATACTATCATATTATCTGCAAATAGTGATATATTTATTTCTTCTTTGCCAATTTGTTTCCCCTTGACCTTTTTTTGTTGTCTTGTTGTTTTAGCCTGAACAGGCTGAGAAATAAATTGGGGAAACAACTCCCTTCACAATAGCCACAAATAATATAAAACATATTGGGGGTAATTCTAACCAAACAAGTGAAAGATTTGTATGACAATAACTTCAAGTTTCTCAAGAAAGAAATTGAAGAAGACCTCAGAAAATAGAGAGATCCCCCATGCTCATTGATTGGCAGAATTAGAATAGCCATCCCAAAAGGTAACATACAGATTCAAAGCAATCTCCATCAAAATCCCTACACTATTCTTCAAAGACATGGAAAGAGCAATTTTCAAATTTATCTGGAAAGGCAAAAAAAAAAAAAAAAAAAAAAGAAAAAGAATAAAAGAAAAGAAAAAGACAAAAGAAAAATTAGAATAGTGAAAACAATTCTTAACAATAAAAGAACTGCTAGGGGAATCATCATCCCTGACCTCAAGCTTTACTACAGGGCAATAGTGATAAAAACTGCATGGTATTGGTACAGAAACAGGTTGATAAATGGAATAGAATTGAAAACCCAGAAATAAAACCACACACTTATGGACAATTGATCTTTGACAAAGAAGCCAAATATATACAATGGAAAAGAGAATGTGTCTTCAATAAATGGTGTTGGTCTAACTGGCTGTCTGTAGATAGAAAAATGAAAAGAGACCCATATTTATCACGTTGCACAAAGCTCAAGTCCAAGTAGATCAAGGACCTCAACATAAGACCATATACATTAAATCTATTGGTAGAAAAAGTGGAAAAGAGCCTTGAACTCATTCGCACAGGGGAAAATTTCCTAAAGAGAACTCCAATGGCTCACGCTCTTAGATCAAAAATTGATAAATGGTACCTCATGAAACTAGAAAGCTTCTTTAAGGCAAAGGACATAGTCAATAGAACAAATTGGCAACCTATAGATTGGCAAAAATTCTTCACTAACTCCGTATCTGATAGAAGGTTAATATCCAAAATATATTATTAGCCACCAAAAACCCAAGCAATCCAGTCAAAAATGGAGTGTAGAACTAAACAGAATTCATAACAGAGAAATCTTGAATGGCTGAGAAGCACATAAAGAAATGTTCGAAGTCCTTAGTGATCAGAGAAATACAAATCAAAACGACCCTGAGATTCCACCTTACACACATCAGAATGGCTAAGATCAAAACATTAGGTGACAACACACATTAGCCAGGATGTGGAGAAAGAGGAACACTCCTACATTGCTGTGAGATTGCAAACTGGTACAACCACTCTGGCAATTAATCTGGAAGTTCCTCAGAAAATTGGAAATAGATCAACCTGAAGACCCAGCTATACCATTCTTGGGAATATACCCAAAGGATGCTCCACCATGCTACAGGGTCACATGTTCCATTATGTTCATAGCGGCCTTGTTTGTGATAATTAAAAGCTGGAAACAAGCCAGATGTCCCAAAACAGAAGAATGGATACAGAAAATGTGGTTCATTTACACAATGGAATACTACTCAACTATTAAGAACGAGGACATCCTGAATTTTGCAGACAAATGGATGGAACTAGAAAAAAGCATCCTGAGTGAAGCAACTCAGACCCAGAAGGACATGCTTGGTATGCACTCACTAATAAGTGGATATGAGCCAAAAAAAGAAAGTAAAGAATACCCAAGATATAGTCCTCAGAACTCAGGAAGGTTAACAAGCCAAAGGGTCTAAGTGAGTATGCCTCAATCCCACTTTGGAGGATTTGAAGAAAGCATTCATAGGAGGGGGGAAGGAGAAACTTGGGTAGGAGAGGGGACAGGGATAGGAATAAGGGAACATAATCAGGTATTGGATGGTTGAAAAGGACTGAAGCCCTGAAGGTCAGCAGAAAGAATGGAAAAAGGCAACCTTGGGAGGTAGGATATGGGTGGTACCCTCCGGGATGTACCAGAGACCTGGGAAGTAAGAGACACTCAGGACTCAAAGGGACGTACCTTAGATGAAATGCCCTGCAGTGGGAAGAGGGAACTTGTAGAGCCCACCTCCAGCAGAAAGACAGGGCATCAAGTGAGGGATGGGGTTGTCATGCCACAGTCACAAACTCTGACCTATAATTTTTCCTGCCTGAAAGAACTGCAGGTACTAAAATGGAGAAGAACCTGAGGAAGAGGAGGTGTAGCAACAGACCCACCCAAAGTGGGATCCAGCACAAGGGGAGGCCCCAAAGCCTGACACTATTACTGAGACTATGGAGTGCCCACAAAAATAGACCTATCATGACTGCCCTCCAAAAAGACCCAACAAGCAGCTGAAAGAGTCAGATACAGATATTTACACCCAACCAATGGACAGAAGCTGCTGACCCCTGTGGTTAAATTAGGAACAATCTAGAAAACGGTGAGGAGGAGGACAACCTTGAAAGAGAACCAGTAGTCTCAATTAGCCTGGACCTCCAAGATCTCTCAGACACTGAACCATCAACAAGGCAGCATATACCAGTCCTCAACACATATACAGCATAGGACTGCCAGGTCTGGGTTCAGTCAGAGAAGATACACCTAACCCTCAAGAGACTGGAGGCCTCAGGGAGTGGAGAGGTCTGGTGGGGTGGGGTTGGGGGAATGGGGCCATCCTCTCGGAGAAGGGGTGGGGAGGAGGTATGGGATATAGAACAGTCATAGGGTGGACTACAAGGGGGATAAAATCTGGAGTTTAAAAAATATTAAATAAAATCAACACAAAGAAAAATATATATGGACATAAATGTAATTAGTTGTATTTGTTAAATTAAAAAAAGTCATAAATCCTGTAATTTCAACTGATATTGTGGGAAATGCAAACCTGAAAAAAGCACAGGCCAATACATTACAGATATTCAGATATAATTTCATAAAATTAAACTTTAAGAAATTTTCTGTCAGTTCTAATTATCTGTAAGAACAGCAGCTAGACTTTTATGTCGTCAAATCTTCATCAGAAATTATCCAAGAGAAAGGCTGACTAATCATTCAGTATGCTGAAAAAGTGATGGGATTGGTTATAGTTTATATTCTTTCAAGTAATATATATTTTATCATTGCTTACCATAGCATCTAGTTTTGTTGTTCTTTTTATATGCATTTTAACTTTTAGCAAACTATATTGCAAATTAATTATGAATTTTAAATCAAAAATAAGCAAACTCCCACATAAACAAATAAAAACAAAACAAAACTATGAAAAAAGAAAATATAGATAAGTCACCTCTTATATGTGCCACTTTTCCTGATTAGCATCCTCTTGTATGCAAAACTCAAAACTTTTACCTCTTATTTCTTTGGTAAATGTAATTATCAGTCACATTTCCTAACCATTAAAAGAGAAAGAAAAATGGAAAACATGTAAATGCTGCCACACAATACACACCGAATCATCATAAAACAAAACAAACAAACAAAAACAAAACAAAAAAAATGACTTAGTTCTCAGGGTTGATGAGATCCTTACATTAATCATGGGTTATTTATTTCCTATATATTTAATATGTCAGAACAAATTAAATGTTATTTCTCTAAAATTAAATCTCAAGTGTTTCTTCCACTTTACAGAAGATTGTCTTTAGGTTTAACTCTGATGACACAAAGTGAACTGTAGAGTTATTGAGTCCTGCTTCAGCTCTGCCACAAGGCAACCCTGGATGCCATGGACAAGCTGAGAATGGAGTTCCCCCCACTGGATCTAGCCCAGGGCTGAGGGGGAAAGAAGGGATCTCTGGCTGGTCCTGCAGGGAGAGTTCTTCGGCTTGATAGCAGGCACACTTGAGCTTGATTGAGGTCATGGCTTGGAGCCACAGAGAGGCCTTCTACTGGAGATTAGATGGAATCTCTCCTTCTCCATAGCTCCCCACAGAGGATCCTGATGAAAAGAGGCAGTTCAGGATTTTAAGACATTTCTTGTCATGGTGGAAAGTGAATGAGTAAGACCATACTCCACTTCTCAGGGTGGGCCTGAGATTAAATACCTTTTGCAGGGGTGAGTATTTGGGAAGGAGAGTTTGTTGGCTAAGTCCTCCAGGCCTTTAAGGTACCTTATTAAAATGGAGATCTGTCCTATAGGTCACCTCCTCTATAAGTGGAGGTGGCTTGGGGCATTGCTCTTATATGACTGAAGGCCAAAAATCTGTGAGGATCTGTGGCTAGTGACAGGGGCCTCTTGCTGAAGAATTAGGCAAAAGCCTACCATCCCTAAAGCATTACCAGGTTTTGAGCCTTAGCTCAACCGGAAACAAGGGTAGCTTTCATAGTCCTACACTGAACAGTCAGAAGTCCCTGGACAAATTGAAAATCCCAGGAAAAATTATAGCTTATTGAAATCTGTATACCACACTAAATCCAATTGAGTACCATACAACAGAAATAATGGAAGTGATCATCCCACTACACTCCACCATTTTTTTCCAAACTCCTTAAACATAGCAAACACAAGTATTTGCTTTAGGGCAGCTGTCAATCATGGAATGTTATCAGACAAAAATCAGCAATGGATAAAAAGAATCATTGTTTTATACTGGGCATATTTGAAGTTTAAGGAGTAGAAGGTAAGTGCAAATGTGGAAAGAAAAGTCATGAGCTTGATTACTATTGACAATGGAGAATTGCCAGAGATATATGTTGTTAGAGTATCACTCATCTTAATATGTACTGTATTTCTACCCAAGTATGGAAGTAAAATGATAATAATATCCTCTTATATGAATAGTGTTTTATATGTGCTTAATTTACCTTCAGAAATGGCAAAGTGATAGCTATTGCATAATGGAAACATGAGGTAGAATAAAGAAGTCGGGTTTCAGCATTTCTCAAAGCATTTGGCATACAAATAGAAAACCAAATGTCCTAATTCAACACCATTTAAAAAAATAGTTTAATCATAGAGACAACATATTTCCTATGCAGTTTAAACCAGCAGTGCCATTCAGGTATCTTATACATAAAAGTGCTTACATTGTCTGCATCCAAGTGATTATTGTCTAAATTTCCAAAATAAAACCTCTGTAACATAATGAACTGAAAACTTGAAAGAGAGATTACTATAATGACTTGTAAGGTTTAAGAAATTATTTCAAGTCCTAATATTTGTGCCTGATAGGAAACAGAGACCACCTGAATATTCTGATTCATGTGGTTAATTGGAGAAAATGTTCCACTCAAGAGAAGGGTGAATTAAGAAGCTCAGTGAGGAAGGCAGAAGAGAGTTCAGCACTGGTGTGCTCTCACTGGAAATTGGATCTTCCTATACACCATGAAGAAGTCCTAGGTCCAGGTTCCATGAGAGATGGCTTCTTCCTGAACAAAATGAGAACACATTTAGTACTTAGTGTCAATCAGTCACTACATGAGGCCTGTGTCTACTCCTTAGGAAAAATTTTGCCTAATCTCTATATCAGCATGCTCTCAGTAAGCTTTGGACATTTCTCTATAAGTAGTCACCTAAAAGTTGCCACATGCTGTTTTGCAAAGCAGATAAAAGATGTGCGTACTGATCAGAAAACAAAATTATCTGTGTGGGATAAAAATTGTCCTCTTAGCACCCTCAAAGAAGATGACACAAGCAAACTTATAAATGGAGACTAAAACATAACAAAAACAAAATAAAGCTGTACAGTCTTTTAGATACATGTTATCTTTGTACATTTTCCCAAAGAATAATCCTAATTGTATGGAATACCAGAGGCAAAGATTATATTCATTTTCTAGTGCTACAATGGCAAAGCACTACAAAGTCTATAGTTTAAGCAAGAGAATTTTGCTGCAACATATCCCTAAAAGCCATAAATCTAAAAATCAAGGATTTTGTAAGGACATCCCCAAATTTATTCATTTTAAAAGTGCATAGTAAATGAGGACCTACTGTCCTTAATTCATTTAACTTCATTAATTTTTTAACTACCTTGTAAGTTTAGAACCCAGGAAGACAGCAAGTACTTATTGCACCAGCAAGAAGACCTGAATTTGGAGCCCCAGTGGAGCTTCAGTGTACATGGAGAAGGTGAAGCTGCCTGTATTTCCAGCTCTTGGAAATCTGAGTCTGGAGAAACTCTAGGGATTGTTGTCCAACAGTCTTGTGTAATAGACTAGCTTGAGGTCAAGTATGAGGGTATTTCAGGTAGTAATGAGGTGATCAATAGATCAAGACATCCAATATATCTATTCTGACCTACAAAAGAAGTTCCCATATGCTTGTATGTGTGGCACACACGATATATATACACACAGCAAGCAAGCAAGCAAACAAACAAAAATAATTGTTCCAAATAAGGTCACATTATGAATCACTGGGGTTAAGATTGAAGCTAATAAATTTGGGAGAGGGTACAATTTCACTTGTAACAGGCACTTAAAAATAAGTGCATTCCAGAACACTTAGAAATAATATTCATCATGTGAAAATGATCTGGCTTCAATGTTTGGAAATACATTGAGTGAACCTGCACTCTTTCAGTGAGTTGACAAAGAGATTCTACTGAGTATACACCATTTTATCGATCAATAAACCTCTAGATATTTAAGGATAACAAAGGATGCAAACAAACTTTGCTAGCCAAAACATTAAGGAGCTCGCTAGAGAAATATTTTTGTTCATTTCTTATCAAGAACTATTTACATGGTCCTTAAATCTACTTTCAGACATTAAATGTGAACAACCATGGCTTAATGAAAACTCTAATGCAATTACCATAACTCTCAAATCATTTAAACATACAGAGAAAGGTCCACTCAGAATGTTACCAGTTAAAAGATATTCTTTTTTACTCCATCAATTTGGGCATGACTTTGTTGTTGTCCTTGTTCAGCTCATGGTTAGGCAGCCATGTGGATGAGATTTTACTTCTTTTTTTTTCTTATATTTTTTTGGGGTGGGGGTTTGGAAGTGGGGATGTACAATCAATTTAATGTGGTACTCTTCTTTTTTAACTTTTAAAAATTTAATTACTTTATTTATTTAAATTCCAGACATTGTCCCCACCTCTGGTCTTCCTTCTCAGAGTTCCTCTTCCCATTCTTGCTTTCTGTTGCTCCTGAGAGAGTGCTCACCTGTCCCTGCAGTTTCTTTCCCTGGGGTCTCAAGTCTCTACAGGATTAGATATATCTTCTCCCATTAAGGCGTAACCAGTCAGACCTCTGATATATATGTGCCAGGGGCCTCAGACTGGTCCCTGTATGCTCCTGGTTGATGTCTCAGTCTCTGGGAACTCCCTGGGGTCTGGGTAAGTTGAGACCTCTAGTCTTCCTATGGGTTTGCTCTCCCCTTCAGCTCCTTCATTCTTTCTCCCAATTCCTCCATAATGTTGTAGGACACCAACTTCATTCTAGTGGTTGGGTATAAGTATTTGCATCTGTCTCAGTTAGCTGCTGGTAGTGCCCCTCAGAGGCCACCCATGGTAGGCTCCTGTCTGTAAGCATGTCATAGCATTAGTAATTGTGTCAGGCCTTAGTGACCTCCCATGAGTTGGATCCTAAGTTGGGCTGGTCAGTTGATAATGTTTCCTTCAGTGTCTTCTCTGTTTTTGTCCCTGCAGTTCTTTTAGCCAGGAACAAGTCAAAAATTTTGACTGTGGGTTTAGTAACCATGTCCCTCCACTTGGGGCCCTGTCTATCCACTGGAGGTAATCTCTTCAAATTTCCTCTCCCCACTATTGGGCATTTCAGCTAAGGTCACCCCCTTTGAGTCCTGGGAGTCTCTCAAATCCCAGGTGTCTGGTACTTTCTAGAGGTTCCCTCCAATCCAGCCCTAGAAGCTGGGATAAGGACTACACTTATCTGTATGTATAAAAAGAATGAGAGTGTCATAAGATTTTAATATTTTAATAACACTTTTCATGATTAAATTCTCTGATGATTACAAATTTAGAACCACACTGTTTTGTAGTCTAACCTGCTTCTACTTAAGAATTTAGGATCAAAAAAATTTGTAGGATCATTGCAGAGTACCTATTCATTTTTATTTCAATGAGTGATTGTCTTTAACCAAGATTAAATTTATTAAAACATTATTATGCCTATTATACCAAGCACCATAAAATCAATGTTATTCTTTCTCTGAGTCTGAGACCTAATATCAAAATTTGTTTGAGAATCTTATGTTGGCTTGATATCAACTATGAAAGTGAAGGGTGGTTTAAAGATATCATTAGTCAGAGCAAACACAAAGAGAATTCTATAAAACAACCATCTAAGATTCCTCAACAAGTTAAATCTTTGTGAGATCTCAAATCTACTCTACTTAGAGTTATTCCTTTTGAATTTCTTTTTTGTAACAAAATAATTGTAATTTTTTATTTGATGAAAACATAAAATGCTAAAATATGAAATGATACTATTACATTAAAATTTAATATTTAATAATAATAATATTAATACTAATACCATTATTAATAGTAAAAAGTGACATATACCTATCCTGGTATACATATGACTATATAGTTGTACAGACTCCTGCATAAATGAAATAAGAATTGAACACATTTCCTGTTGTATTATTTATACATAGTAAATAATTTTCTAAATTAAAAAAGAGAGAGAGAGAATCAAGAAGTGTAGTTATGCAATTGAAGTGTGGACTATTTCAAAAACTGTTGCCTGTCCATGGGGTATGCTCTAGCTGGGCAGCCTTGTCTGACTTCAGTGAGAGAGGATGTGCCTAGCCTCAAGAAACTTGATGTGCCAGGGTCAGGAGAATACTCAGAGGGGACCCCACCTGCTCAGAGGAGAAGGTGAGGGAAGATGGGGGAAGGATTGTGGGAGGGGGTGACTGGGAGGGGAGCACAGAGTAGGGAGTAAATAATAAAATAATTTTAAAAAGGAAAGATAAAAAAGAAAAGGAAAGAAAGTTAGTGAGGGATTGAAAAGGTGACAATGGTTGAGAGTACTGGCAGCTCTTCCCGAAGATAGGATTTCAATTTCCAGTGTTGACATGGCAACTCACAACTGTTTGTTACTCCAGTCACAGGGGATCCAAAAATCCTTACACAGACATCCATGCAAGCAAAACACCAAAGCACATGCAATAAAAATAAAGAAATCATTTACAAAATGAAAATTAGTGAAAGGATGAGGATGTATCTTAGACCACGACAGCTTACCTATCACACACAAAGTTCTGAGTTCAAATACCCAACACAGTATATACTGGGGGTTGTGGTGAGGCATGCTTACAATTCCAGCACTCACTCGGGAGGTCAAAGAAGGAGAGTCAGAAGTTTAAGATCCCCTTGTGATACATAGAAATTTGAAGGCAGATTAAGCTATATCCAATCTTGTTTCAAATGATAAAATAAAATAAAAAAGAAAGGAGAGAGGAAGGTAGAGAAGTATAGAAAATCATGCAGTACTTTTTAACTCTGGCTATAGTCTGTATGTTCTGCATGTCCATCTCACAGTTACATTCTTCTGTATTTGTCATTAAGAGCCTTATGAAATTAAAATACATTACTCTTCTTTTAAATGATTTTCATGTAAATTGAAGAGAAATGTATTTTCAAAAGAAAAATTGTAGTTATGGAAGTGCTGGTAAAATGTATCTGCCTGTAAGTTCTCCTCCAAGACCATAGCTTCAATAGCACTGGGTAGTTTACTTGATTTCCAGTAATTGACTTGATTTCCCTTTCGTTGAGTGGGCCTTGAGTCCAATTAGAGAGCTGAGGCTTTAATCCTACACAAAGAAATACAGGTAATTAAAGATCTCTGGGAATGTGATAAAGAGTCTTTTCCAGACAGTCTTACTAATTGGTTATTTAACATGAAATTATCAGCCCTAAAAATGTACATTTTACAAATAACATTATATAGTCTGAACAGGTTATATTTAAGAACAACAGCATTTAAAAAAAAAAATCAGTCAATGAAAACAGTGTCCCATGAATTTGAAAGAGTGAAAAGGGTATCTGTCATGCACTTGAGGAATGAAAGGAAGGGAGAAATGGTGTAATTACTTTATAATCTCATAAATAAAAGGAAAAATATGATAAAAAGAGAAAGGATCACTACTTACAGTTACCCTCCGTTTGCCTGGGGAATCATTCTAAAATAAGGCCCTAGGAATATAAAAATTGTTTTAAATCAATATGACTATTTTCACATAGCATTCCAAGAAAATCATAACATTCACTTAATTTCATTTTTAATCAACACAAAATATATCATTTAAACACAGAGGTAATAATTAGCAAATTTGTTAGAATTGTAGGATCTACATTGCAACAAAAAGACAAGACAACCTTTGATTGTTTTTAAAATAATAGAGAACAAATGTCCACATATTTTTATCTATGGCTTCATTTAATTCATATATCATAGTCGGACCTTTAGAATCATTCTTATTGTCTCAGTGGAAAACTGCTCATGATAAATGGCCCTTAAGGGATTCTCATCTAGAGTGTCAACTATATCAACAAGCACAGTGGCTGCTTCAAATCTTAAGATTATTTTTGTAGTTTTTTCATTTTGTGATAAGTGCAGTTCACAACAGAAAATCAATACTGATGGGTACGCATAGCAATATGGTCTGTGTCCTTGAAGATTTTATGATCCTAGGATAAGTGCTCCCAAAAGAGACTGGAAGTACAGATTAAGCCTACTTATAAAAAGAATATACTACATTTATATTTAAAATGTTTCTTTATAATGAAATGTGGAAATGATATGATACTGAAGCTTTGATATTTTATGTTGTCTCATTTGTGTCTTGATAATAAGTGAAATTTGGCTTCCTATTTTAAAAGATCAAAACAGATACAGAAAGTAGAATGGTACTTTCTGGTATTAGTGATGAAGAACTGGGGTACGTTAATGTATTTGTACAGCTTACATTTATATACTACTAGGAAATCAATGTAATGATTATCATTCATAATATTGTATATTGGAAATAATCTAAGAGTAGAATCCAAGTGTTAAATTATCAGAATGTCATGGATATGTGGAGATGTATGTGTTAATATGATTGGTTATGATTTTAAATGTACCATATATATTAATGTTTATCAACACAAGTGCAAGTGCGTACAACTATTAAGTGATGCAACAAATAAGCATTTGTATAAATATCTAAACAAGCAAGAAATAATGACTTCAAAATGTTGCATTCTGTGGAATTGTATTGATACAGCCATCTGAAAATGTCAATATCAAGGATAGCTGTGGCTACAAAAAACCTAAGAGTTTCCTATTTTGCTTCATTAGTTCAATCCTTCCGTTGTATGATTATCATCACCTTAGTTATGCCAGTGGTTTGTGCTTTTGCAAGGTGGAGTTGTTTTCAAAAATTTGGAGTGTTTGTGTATAAAGGATATACTGAGTTACTCTGTATTGTTTGCTATGTCCACATATGACTACATAATTGCCCCAATTCAAATTTAAGTGCAATAATAGATGAGAACATTCTATATGCATAGGAGTATCTAAATGTTGGCCTAAATAAGCAACTAATAGAGCTTCAAGCATTTATATTGTCATTTTTTCACAATCCATAAATACATGGTTGAAAATAATTTAAAATTACAGTAAAGTTTTCATTAATAGTTTTCTCTGGAAGCAAATATAACCAAGAATGAATTTCTCTTTCTTATACATTATCAATATTAGAAATGTAAGATTAGAAATAGTAATTCCTAAGATTATAGGTGATCTCAGAGTTAAAGGTTTTGATATTCCATTGTCATTTATATAAGTAAGAAATAAATTAACTGCTGAGAAAAAGAGAGCTATAATTAAGAGTTTCTGAAACATGCAAATAGCCAATATAAAAGGCGTCTACATTTCTGTAAGAACACAGAAAGAAGCATTACTTATCTAGAATTTTATAACTTATAACTAGAGAAATCAGACATTATAGATTGAATTTCTCATGTTTAACTGCTTTTTCTATCCATGTCAAAAGTCACCTCCCACATTCTGAATCCAAAAACAATCAACACTTTAACACCTTTAACAACAAATCTGGCTGCCTTCAAACAAGGAAGAACTGCTAAAATCTACTTGGCAGCCTGTAGAAACCAGTTCCTCAATCAGTTTCTGTCTAAGCAGTAACTCACACATTACAGAAAATTGGTTACATGGGAAGAGCTGCTTTCATTTTCCCTCCAGGAGTCCACTCCTCTAGTTCTGGCAACCAAATCAGTAACAATCCATGGACATGCAGTGTAGTAGGGCAGCTTCACTCAAGGCCTATAAACGCCTCTGCATTTATCCTAAAAATGTGATAATGACTAAATCAGTTGCAGGTGCCAATTTGAAATAATATAGATCCTGAAGAACTGCCTGCAAACCAGTGCTTCCTCAGCTACCACAAAGCTGCTTTCTCAGATGGATAATTCCTAAATTTTGCAAGTAAGATCCTATAAAGTTACATAATAAATAACTAGGTTACTTAGAAAATAAGTAGCATGGTTGTTGTCTTGTCTGCAAACAGCTATTCACTCATCTATCACATAATCAAAGCCTACAATGAAATGCAGAAAAATGTAGGTATTGTAATATATTATAAATCCACAGAGCAGTAAAATTAAATCCAGATGTATCAGGCATGAAAGGCTATGCCTGGCCTGCCTCTATTTCTATAAAACTTATAGAACAAGGCAAATCCATACACACATAAATTATCAGATCCCCAACAACAATATTATTTTTGTTGCTACTTCATAATTATAATTTTGCTACCATTACAAATTGTAATGTAAATATGTGTTTTCCGATGGTCTTAGGTGGTCCCCATAAAGGAATATTTCATCCCTGCCAAAGGGTCATAACCCATTGGTTGAGAATCACTGATTTAGAGCTCTGGATATGTTGCTGCTAACAATAATAAGCTCTTAAGTACTTGCAGTATGGCTAGTGTAACAACTGAGCTTCATTGTTAATTTAAATTTACACTAAATAACAAAATTTACATTTTGGTAGCTACAAAACACCAAATTGTCATTATTAGTGTAGATATAGAACTAAAGCCTAAAAGTGTTACGTGTGTTATTGTGCATATATTTCATGAAATTAACAGAAATAATAGCTTAGACTTCTTGTTTCCTTAGACTGTAGATAATTCTGTCTGCAAAAAAGGAGTGTCATTGAAGGAGTAATTCAAATGCCCCTGAAAAATCCTAACAATATACTAGTTGAAAGGAAAGAACTTTCTGCCCTAAAGAAGAGCAGGAACAATGGGGACAGTATTACTGAGGGCTTATTCTTCTCTGTCTATGAGCAAAAGAAAACAGTAGATCTCATTCAGATACAATCCTTGCTTAGAATGATCTTTAGGAAAACATCCTAAGCTAACCAGTCTAAACTATTAACTAAAAATTTGTTTTGCACTCATATGTTAAATGAGAACTACTTAAACAGATGTATGTATTGAAGTAGGATTATTTCAAAGATACTATTTCTATCAAATTTAAAGTACTGACCACTAGGATTTTATAAGAATATTTTCAAAGGCCTAAAGAAAAGAACTGGACAAACTGGAAGGAAATCCTCATTGTCTCCTACAGTTGTACTCAGTGGTCTGAATTTTTCCCTTCAAATATCACATAACCATGCCCTTCTCCTGTGAAATTGGAGACTCTTGAATGATGATGCTTGAATGATGTTATTTTCAAATAGTAAAGAAAGGTGCTTTATTAGGTTGTCAAATCTGATTTTGTGTGAGTTTTATCTTCAATACTCTGCTGTAAAATGCTAGAATGATATCATACAGCTGCCAATAAAAGGTTATTTTCACAAAAAAGAATTTTCCACTTGAGTCTTGTGCATAATACACAAGTATATGTACACTTGAATGACAGTCTAGTTGAAAATGAAAGGTCGTGGCATTTGGAGAAAGGGCAGGTAGAATTGAGTCATTCTATGACATTGAAATCCTTGTGTATATTTCTCTCTGAGTGTTTATAAAATTGAGGGAAAGCTGATAAAAGTGCTTGCTAAAATTTCACATTTTAAACCATTAAGGATTAGTTTGTATTATCAGTGATAATTAGTGACTATATGTCCCTAAGTTAATAATAATTCAGTAAATAAATGTAATCAATGCCTAGGACATACCATGCCTACAGAAATTCATTGACAATTTAAGGCCATTCCCAATAACAAGGCAGAAAAGCAAACATGTTTCTCATCTACTGACACTGTTCATTGAATCCATGATACAGAAACTTTAGGTTATACTTAGTACAAAGGAAAATGGAAATATAAACTGCTGATTTGGTTTTTCTTCTTTGATGCCCAGTGTATTGTCTGTCATATCAGAAGTCTTTTCTCAGCTATGTTACTTCCATAAATTGAATGTACTGTGGGAGCAAAATATTAATATATCCTAAAGAAGCAGACAGAATCTTGCTATCAAACTCACTATGCTTACTGAAATATTATTTTTAAGTGCCTGATGCACTGATGTCACAGAGCTTTAAGCCAAGAATAAAAACATTAATGAAGAGTTGCTTCAATACAAACTAGAGCTAATCTGAAGGTGAGTAATTGTCAAATGACTTATAGAGCCAGGCAGAATGGTAAAGTAGTTAAAAGATTAACTACTTTAATGGTTGTACTCTGAGTATGGCTTTCTCTTACCCAGAACTTTAACTGCAGCATCCTTCCACTCTCATGGTGTGAATAATAATCTTTCTTATGATGTATAGAGAGGGTAGGGAGGATACTAAACCAAGAATAATCCAGAGATCTTGTGATAAAATATCTTTTTCTTATTAATCTGGTAGGTACTCCAACCGGAAGTATTTAGTAAATATGTCTGCCCATTTGATGAAGGGAATATACTTCCTGCCCCAGAGGGGGGAAAAGCCAGTTTTTTCTCACTTTTTACATAGTTTTATGGGAATTAAGTTTATAAACATAGGGCAACTCTTGATGTTAGGTTCTACTGATCTTTGTCATCCATGTCTAAAATAGAGTCAAAAGATATCCTGGCTAAAATCATTAACTTGCTATATATATTTAGTCATTGGAGTGCCCATGTTTAGAATTAGTTCCACTACTGCCAAATGAATTGGCAGAAATTCAGGCATATAGAATGTCTTTTCCCACTTACAAAGATTATTAATTATTTCCTGTGGCCTTAAGCACCAATATAATTAATAATAGCTCAGATGAAAAATATATTACAAAATATAACAGAATTATACTGAAAATAATACTTAGCTTATTCTCTACATTGTTAGAGTAAACAAAACCTGCATGATATAATTACCTCTGTAAGACATCCAGAGTAGTGCTGTAACTACATAGAACCCTTAAATCACAGCTCATCCCCAACCTTTCTATAAAGGATCCCCTTCTTGTTCAATATTATATAGGTCTATCTTGAACATAGCCGCAGAGTCACTGTTAGATCATTTGATACAGAATGTGATGAAGAACAAAGAAGCAAGCAACAACAAAAAAGATCCTTTAAAACAAAGAAAAATATTGTCATAAGAAGGCTAGGAGCATTTACTTTCAGGTAGTGTGCATTCCTTGTTGTTAAAAGTATAAATGAAATAATATCTTCTTAGATCAACTTTGATTTTAATAGGAAAATGCAAAAAAAAAAGCATAATGACTCACACTTGATATTTCCTTAAATTTGTTTTCAAGGCTAGAAATATGAATTAGGTGTCAACTCTTTGGGATATTTTAAAGGACAAAAACATTTTAGATTTTACTCAAACTCAGGGGTCACTTCATAGACTGTGCTATTATTTTAGATGCTATAATTCGTTCCAAACAACCAAAACAGATGTTTATTATTCCTGTGATATAACCATTTTACCTTTGAATATTGAATAATATTTAAAATGCAGTTACATCTTTTTCCCACTCACACTGCCTCCTCAAACCCCATGGGATGCCAGCTCCAAATTTTATACATACACACACACACACACACACACACACACACACACACACATATCTGTGTATATATATACTCATCAATATAATATATGGTACTACGAGAAAGGTTATCATCTAAATATAACTATATGATAAACATCTGCAGTTGTACACTTAATAAATGCACTCATTAAATAAAACAGAAAATGTAAACTTGCGTAAATAAAGCAGTATCTCAAAGGAATAAGAGAGACCTGAATTCTGGCTTTCTTAGGATCAATAGCTCTAAAATATGACCCCTTTATTTAGACTGTCTTAATCTTCTAGAAGAAAAAAAAAAACCTTACCTATTCCTATATAGAGAGCTACACTGGAATAACAGCAAACATAAATAATGTGACAACTTTAAAAATTCTCCTTTATTCAAGGTATGAGCCGCAACAATATTTTAGTTATAAATTTCTTTTTAAATGCTCATAATAATCTATGAGTGGCCTCCATTTCACAAATGAGAAAGTTAAGGATTCAAGAGTTTAAATAGCTTACCTAAAATTTACACTCCCAAATGATGGAGATGGGATTAAGTGGAAGCCGTGGACTTTCAAAATCCATTCATCCCTAGTACATAAAAATGTGTCTTTTAGAAAGATAAAGTGAGATGGACATGGTAAGACACGTTGTAATAAAAGTTGATGTATATAGACAAAGAAGCTATTAATACGTGTGAAAGCGAGAGAATAGGAATAAAAATAGTGTTAGAAATAGTGTCCTCAGAGTTCTAACAGAACTGAAATCGAGAATGGATAATGATTCACACCCTTTTCATGTGAGAACAGAGTGTACTACCTGCAATCAGCTATGGGAATTCTTCATGTAAGTCTAAGACAATAGGGAAATGGCCACTTTTATTTTGTATTACTGACCTGATTTTCACAAATTAGTTGTATTAAAAATTAAGCATTCATGCTCTGAGATCATTCTGCCCCTTTGTGTAACAAATAACTATCAAGCATGACACACGTAGATCAAAAGATTCTGGAAAGGGGTTGTCCAAGTGTAGGGTAAAAATCAAATAATTCTCACAGAAACTGAGAAATACATTCTAAATGGACTGTAAACTAGTTTCTTTCCCCAAAACTCAAGAAATTGTCACATTGTTGGCCACTGAACAAATTAATCAATTCTGTGTTTTGTTTTGTTTTTTTAAGATAAGTTAATTGATTGTGAGCTAAGGTTCAGAAACCATGAAACACAAACTCATACTTAACTTGAATAAGCTTTTTAAACAAGAACTTGTGCCCATTTAAAGTAATAGAAGGGGATAGAAGGGGAGATCTTTTAAAATCACAGCTTAATCAAAATATCACTCAGTCTTTTCCTGACATCTTGGGTCATTTCGTAGCTACTATAATTACTTTAATTCATTGATCTTTAGCCTGCACTGATGAATTCAGATTGGTCCTCAGATATGTATTCGGCTTCATGAATAGGAAAATGTCATTACTAACAGTGGATATCTTCTATTTAATTTAGCTAGTGACATCTATTGGAAGATACTATATGATTATTGCCCTGCAGTTTAGAAGAAATTCATTTCTCTTATAGTTGAAAGCTTGAAGCAAGCCTCCTTATTGCGATTGAATATTGATGTATTCGAAGTTAACCTTTACTATGCACTGAATTTTAAATGTGGAGTTGTAGCACAGTGCTATAGCAAATGTCTAGTATGAAAAAGCCTGCATTCCATTTTCATCGTGGTAACAAAAAATTACTATTGAATCCTTTTATATTCTGGGTTTAACTGTCATATTTTATATAATAAATAATGGCAAACAAATATTTATTTGGATGAGTCAAATATAAAAATATGGTTATAGTTAAGAATTGTCCTCCTCCTACTGACCATGCAATATGAACCACAACTGATACATCTACAATACAACCCTATACTTCAACCACAGTGAACATTGCTAAAGAAAGTGGGGAATAATAGTAAGAGCTAGAGTATATTAATATGTGTCACAAGATAGTGTGTTCTATATATATGAAAAGGAGAGTGCAGTCACAAAATCTCAACAATATGTTTGCCTGAATGAGATCCACACAATGACAATAGCTGCTGGCATTCTAATATGGATGAAAGGAGAGAGATCTCTCATGATCTCCCCTGAAGATGAAGCTGCAGGCACTTACTGGCTGCTGAGAGATAAAGAGAATCAGTCTTCTTTATAAATGATCCCCTGATAGATGATCAATTGCCAAGTGGTCAATAATGAATGTAAGTATATAATAATAACACTAAATGGACTGAGTAGGTTGTATTTATAAATATGTATGGGCGTAAATAACAAGTAAGGGAAAAGAGGTCATGAATTTGAAAGAAAATGGGTGTGGGCATATGGAAGGAGTAGAGAATTGAGAGGGAAGAGTTGATATGGTACTCATACATGAAATACTAAAAAAAAACATTTTATCTAGATAGTTCTTTCAAATAAAAGAGAAAGTCATTGCATAATTTCTACAAAATTCATTTTTATCAGAAAGATGTATGGAGTAGATATCCAAATTAAATATTTAGATAATTATGAAAGGACATAATTGACTCAATGAAAAGTCCAATAAAATAGACTGAAATATTCATGTCTGTATATGTTCACAAAAATAAATGATATAAAGTAAATTTTTACAAGATAAAATGAAGTTATTTGTCTGTAGGTATAAGAATAACTATAAAGAATGCAAATAGAAATCCTATTGGTTTTGCAAATTGACAGTAGGAGTTTCTCTGCCAGGATCTATGAACACTTCGTGCAGTGGAGCACAGAATGTGTTGACTTGGGGAGAGCACTAAGAATAGAAATGACATGCAGTGTTAATGTATGAAATTCTTCAAAAGATGAAATATGTTTTATAAAGCAGTTATTTCCCATATTCACTCATAACACACATATAGTACTTTTGTTTATGTATTTATTTAGTTGAATAATATTGAAAAACACAGTCGGCAGTGGTGGCACACGCCTTTAATCCCAGCACTTGGGAGGCAGAAGCAGGTGGATTTCTGAGTTTGGGGCCAGCCTGGTCTACAGAGTGAGTTCCAGGACAGCCACAGCTACACAGAGAAAGCCTGTCTCAAAGGAAAAAAAAAAAAGAAAAACACAAAGCTATTGTTAGCTTGTGCTAACAGTCTATGATCCATACCAATTGCCTCATCATTTCATATTTTTTCTATTTATATACAACCATTAATCCATGCTCATATATATACGAATATATGCATATGCATTATGCACACAGTGAATACATATGAATTTTAAGGGAAACATTATTCTGAAGAATTAAACATGTTTAATGGGCTATGAATATTGAAATAATGTTTCAATTTTAAAATCAAATACAGTTATTATGATGCACTTAAAAATATTTGTGCCTTACTTCTTTGAGCATATTTTATAGCATATTATTGCACCATTAATATTTTTATAATTATTTCATATTTTTGAACATTTCTTCATAGCATTGTATATATTTGTTAATATATGGAAAAGCAATTAGAAAAATTCTTCCATTAATTATTATAAAAACCAGAATATATAAGATTTAGTTTACAATTTTTTATATACAAAGGAGAATGTTACAATGAGACCTAAATGAACACAAATTAGAAGACTGAAATAGCAATGGACAGGATATTTGTAAGAATGTAGGACAGACTCAGCAGGGATTTCAAAGACAACTTGATCAATGGGCAGTTTAGAATTGGTCATAATGTTAAAGAAAGCAGTAATACATGCTGAGGAACCCAGGGACCAGCAAAAAAGAGAAACCATTGCCATCCCAAAGTGTAGAAGTGAAAGGGACAGGAACTGCATTATCAGAGTCTGGTGAAGAGATAAAGGGGAGGGAAGCAAGATGTGGGCCTGGAATAAACTAATCCATCCCTTTCTAACAGTGTGATACCAAAACAGGTAAGAGGAAAGTGTTTTACAAGCCTTCATTTTCATAAGTTCTCCTTTTTGACAGATACCAATCAAAAGACGGAGGATGCTAACAAGCAATATACACATCATTTTCTCAAAGATTCCTCTAGTAGTCCTTAAGTGGCATGTGTTGCACTTGCAGAGGGCCTTGGTCCAGTTTCCAGCACAGATATGGTGGCAAACACCAATCTCCAATTCCAGTTTCAGAGAAACTGAAGCTTTTTTTTTGAAGACCTTTCATTCATATGGGCAGATTCGCACACATATACATAAGTTAAACAAAATAATAGCACTAAATTCTTTTCAAATCTATATATTGCTACATATTGACAATTAGCAGATGCTAGTGTGGATGTGGAGAATTGCAATTTCTTATTGACTGAATTATACAAAAAACAGTGAGAGTCAAAAAACAATTGTCATAGATGCTTTGTAGACTCTAAGTGTAGGTAAACAATATCAAGTAAATGATACATTGTGTAAATTGGTCACTCATCAAAGCTAATGTGTCATATTAAAGAATTCATGGCAGCATGTGTCCCTCTTAATACATCTTCCATATATATATAAAGTTAAAAAAAACAACAACAATCTTAAGGAAACAAACTGATAATAGCTACCTTTTCACTCCATATTTAAGATTTCCACTTTAGATTATACAAGCCTTGACAAATTGCACTAATTGCAGTCCTCTAGAATAGACAATCAATAGTTGTCAAGGACTCAACAAACCGAAGTGCACAGTAACCCATTTGATGAAGCTCATATCAAATTGCCTAATTTAAGAGCCTTCATTTCAACCTCAAAACCTATTTGCTATACCTAGGCTTTTCTAAATGTACAGCATCCATCATGTGGCATGTTGACTGAGTTAATTAATAAAATGTTGCCAGAGAAATAGGAAACTTCTCTGTTTTGAGAATGATCACAATCTAATAAAAAGCGTTTAAGTCTCACCATATCATTTTTGTGATTTCCAATTTGATGTTTTCCACACTATAATGCGCACAAGTATATTCCTGCATTCAATGCACATAATTCTGGACAAATGCATCTTTTGATAGCATTACAATCATTCTTCTGTGCAGCTGACACATTCTTTTCACATAGAAATGTAGCATCTTTTAATTGAATTGGCAGTGGAGAGATTGTAATTTCTTTTGTCATCTAAATCACTCTATTTAGCTAGAACCTTCATTGCCACTTCAGAACATCTGGTCCAATTAAAGGTTAACTGTGTCCCCCTCATTTGAATAGGAGAAGGTTAATTTTAATAGCCCTTAGGCAAAAATCTGTTCCATTCTAAATCTAAGAAGGTGTCATGTTGCAAAGATAGTCTTGATAATTGATATCAATATGTATTTTAGAACTTTATCAACATTTTATATGTAGTAATAAACTTTTACACATACAACCATGATAAGATGTTACAAAGCATGCAAAATTATGATGTGCTATTATGCAAGTTTGATTCAAATAAATGTACTCTGGCTGGTTGGAGCACTTTTTGGAAACAGATTCCCTTAAAGAAAAATATAAAGAAATATCAGAATATCAAATGAAAATCCCCAAATTTAAAGTAAAAGGAAGAACATGAAAACAAGGGAGCAGTCATTCTGTTTTTCACCCTGATGGAACTCTATGAGTCTATATGAACAGCATAAATCATGTTGTGCTAGAGTGCTAAGCACAAAGTTGAAAGGAAGCCCTCAGAGACACAGACTTTCTTGTAAGTCCTGGAGGGAAAATGAATAGAGTGGACAGATAAGGAAGTGTGAAAAGTGCTCCACAGCATTGACACTTTAACTAGACTATTTCTTGGTATTCCCTGAATATTAAATGACAAACCAATAGTATTTGGTATTACTTCAGTTCTATTTGAACATTAATATATTTAAAGTATCTTTTATAAATTGAACATTTGTTCTCATGATATGAAAAAACAGCTCCTGTGCCACATTTCAGATATTTTAGTAGTGATAACCAAGGGAGGAGAAATATAGAAATGACAAAACTCCATGAACAACAGTTGAGCTACAAGGGCACATAGCTTAGGAAGAAAACACACACACACACACACACACACACACACACACACAAACACATCTTTGCAATGTACTCACCTGTGCTGACAACTCATCATAAAGTCATGTCAAAAATACCTTCCATATAGTAAATATACCCAATTCAGGTGAGTTTTGTACCTGATGGCTACTCAATTACTGGTAACCTCAAAAAATAATGATTCTTATTTATGTAAAAATGTACAGATTCAAAGTACTTACACGTAGGATCTGTCTCAGTCTTCTTACAACCTACATATATATGCTATAATGGAACTTTTCCCATATTACACATAAAGTATGTTATTCAAAACCACCTAAATTGATCAAAAAACACTAGCCATGATATTTATCTGTGAGCCACACAAAAAGTTGCATTGGAAAAAGGCAACCCATCCTGTTTTTAACCAATACTTCCCATGAAGGAGGATTGAACAGGCAGCTTCATACTTTTACAAATCATTCACCACTGCATTTATTTCTTCTGACCATGATTGACTTGACAAAAACATCTTTTTATAGAAGGAATTTGAGAGGGCTGCTTTGTGCTCACAAACAGAATCAAAAAATGCAAAATTGCTTTAGAATTATGCTTCTTGTTTGTAGTGCATTCTTTATTGCCCCAAACTAGGAAAATACTCATGAAATTATGTGGTTGTAGCAACCCCCAAAATGTCTTCGATATTGAAAACACTAATATCAATTATGTACAGCTACTGATTACTTAGGGGTATTCTTTTTTATGTAAAATATAAACTTCTTTTAGGATTTCTCTTTTATTTTTTGACCCCTAAATATAGGATTCTAAATGTGATAAATTTAAAACAAAATAATTTTTGCAACAATTTAATGACTTCTAAATAACCAAGATATTACTTCTTCTGTCTCTCTGACTCTTCTTCTCCCTCTCCCTCCCCCTCTCCCTCCATCTGTGTGTTTGTGTGTGTGTGTGTGTGTGTGTGTATGAGCTTGTTTGTGTGAGAGAGATAGAGAGAGAGACAGAGATATAGAGAGACAGAGAATTTAAATGCTATGTTACCATGCACTTAGCCAAAAATAGATTTTATTTTTCAGCTCTATAGAGGAATCTACAAGTAACTAATCAGAAGCCACTCAAGATAGAATGTATAATCTTTTCAGGATCCTGCATCTTAGAGACTGACCTCATGTGACAACACAAATATATTCTGAATTATTTTCAAAATTATCATGAGTTTTAATTGATGTAAAGTACTTTCAATCTGAAAGAATTGGCAAGTTACTAAAAATGGCCTTTAATCCAAAAGAAATTTAATAAAAAATGTAAAATTCATAGATGACAAAGAAAAATAGATGAAATTTCTAAGGCTGAGAGGATACAGAAAACTGTGAGGTTACTTCAAAAGAAGAAAGAGTTCATACTCTTTTCTAATCTAGGTACCTGGATCAACTTCTTTCAATTTTTTCATGAATGTCATGTTCTCAATGAACTCATTTTCTTTTTGCATATTCATCATTCCATATATCTTATTTGGCTTCTCCATTTCTTAATGAAACACATTATTTCTAGTATAATATATTTTCAAATGATTCTTTAATATATTTTCTTTACTCTGCAGTTCTGCCCTACTAGATGAAGTGCAAGGATCTCTGTCTGTTTTTAAGTTTTATTTAATTGTGCTTGTGTGAGTGTGTGTTTGTTACTATATGTGTGTATAAGAGACAGACAGAGACAGAGAAAGGCACAGAAAGAAAACAAGGGAATATACATGCCTATATGTACACAACTTGAATGCAGTACCTGTGGATGATAGAAGTGAGCATCAAATCCACTAAAACTGGAGTAACAGGCAGTTTTGAGATGTGTAATATGAGTTATGGGAATAGAATCCAGGTTTTCTAACAGAATAATATGTCCCCTTAACCAATTGAACTCTATTTTCTTTGTATATGGAAGACTGTTTACTATGTAATGTGTATTCAATTCAAGGGCATATATACATTGTTTAAAAATGTTAATAGAAGCCGGGCAATGGTGGTGCATGCCTTTAATCCCAGCACTTGGGAGGCAGAGGCAGGAGAATTTCTGAGTTTGAGGTGAGCCTGGTCTACAGAATGAGTTCCAGGATAGCCAGGGTTACACAGAGAAACCCTGTCTTGAAAAACAAAAAATAAAATAAAATAAAATAAAATAAAAATGTTAATAGACTGTCAGCTTATAACCAAATAAAAATGATCTTAACATATACTCACATGAACATAATTATAATGGACAATCATGAACATGAAAGTACTTGCAAGATTATTTTTATACATCTTCAATCACTTAAAAAGTAATATCTTAGAATTTATTAGCAATATTATGAACTGTATTATCAGAAAGTAAAATTAAAAGTGTTCTAGAAAAACTTTAGTAAGTTATAACTATTCTTTATATTAGTAGTTTAATTTTTCAATGTTTTAGCATATATTAATTCATAATATTTGATTTTAACAAAAAGTGACATTACTTGTAAATTAAGTAATTATGGAGAACATGTACATAATAACTAACTGAAATGGTTGATAGTAAGTTTATAAAAATTATTTCATGAAGTCGAATGTATTAAAGTATTTTTCTCTTTAAAACATATTATCAGTAGACTAGGGAGAGAAGTAACAGAATGTGAGAAAATATTCAGAGGGAATTTTAAGGTAAAGGTACACGTTCAAATTAAAAAAAAACCTTAAAACTGAACAGTACGATAACAACAATTAGATGGATACAAAAGAAAAGTAATAACTTGGTTAAAGAATGGACCATATGCTAGATTTTATGGTACCATAAGGCACAATGCAAGTTTCCAAAGGAAGAAGATAATCAGCAATCTTACCTAGCTATGATGTCTACGAACCACACAAACAAGCAGCATGACACAATAGCCCCAAGGGTGCAATAGTGGCACTTGTATTTTGCCAATAACCAACAGCTCTGTAGTTGGTCTTAAGACCCATTCAACAAGAGAGAAGCCATGCCAAGTATTGAAATCCAAGCTAACTGTTCAGGTCTAGTAGAGTAATGGTTGTATTATTGGCAGGAAACCTACAAGCACTACTTTACTAAACCAGTATAATTACTAACAACAGTTTATTATTATTTGAACTTATATCTACAGATAAATGCTAATGCTAATAAATGCTTTACTACTAATCAAAGAAAAGGCTTTGGCAACAATAAGTCACCGCTACAGAAAACCACAACAAATCAAACTCCAAACTGTAAAGTTCAGTTTCAATGGATCTATCTACAAAACTCTTCTATACCTAAGAATTATGAAAAAATGCAGAAAAGGAAGTAAAAAGAGTGTAAGAACGAGAGGATCAGGGAGTTTGCTATAATATTGTAAATCCTGATAATGTCAGAATCTATGTCTGTAATTACTCATCAACATGTATGCCCAAAGATTAGCTGAACAAAGAAGAAACCAGTGTGTACAACAGAAATTCTGTAAGGTCTCAACTCTATGCAAAGTACTATAGTAAACAGAGAAATATTGGAAAAGGGAGAATTAGTCTAGCCCAGAGAAGAATACGCCAGTTGGTTGTATTGCTAGTGCCAACTATCAAACTTTGAAAATATACATATAAATAATACTTTATGGATTGTGTAGCTTATATCTATGTATATACATATCTGTAGATATATGCATGCAATACCAATTAATGAAAGAAGTGTTGAATTTGCAGGAAAACATGGAGGGGTATATGAGAAGGTTTGAGGAAAGGGACATATGTTGTAATGATAATAAAAAATAAAATAATGGTTAAATGTTCTTAACTGATATGCTAAAGAGAATACACGGATGGCAAATGAGTCTGTGAAATGATTGTCAATATAATATACTATCATCAAAATATGCATTCAAACCATGAGATACTTCCCACTTATAGAATGGCCCAATTCCCAAACACAAACAGCACAAAATCAATGGGTTGTCAAGTCCTGAAGTATGGAAGAACACGTGAAATTAACTGAAAGAATACAATCTATAAAGAACATATACTTTTGATTTTAATTATGTAGCATTCTTGAAAGTGAGAAGTTATTGAGGCAGTAAGAAGTATCATTGGTGGTAGGAATTTTAGAAACACTATGCATGTCTGCAAAGTTGTAGCTACAGTTACACGTTTGCCAAAATCCATGAATAAAAGTCAACTAAGCTTTGGCTGATAATGATGTGTCTAGGAATGTCCATCAATTTTAATGTGGTAGAGAACATTGATAATATTAGAATTTGTGTATGTAGAGAGGCATTGATATGGAAAATCTCTGTTCCTCCCTTTCAATTTATTTATGAGTCTAAAGCTGATTTAAATTATGAAGTCTCTTTAAAATTTTATTAGAAAAGGCCAGTAGAATATTTGAAATTATTCCTTTCTTATGGCTCCTGTCAACAACAATGCTAAACGTACCCTCACCATTATTAGGGAGAAGAGATTCTTTGTATATTCTTAAGGGTGCTATTCTCCCATCCTCAGTGAAAACCACTAATCTATAATATTTTAGCTGCATTTCAACACAAATGCTCCAGGCAGTCATTGATGTATTAGACATGAATACACATGGATAAATAATTAGACAATTTGACTTAACTTCAAAGCAGTACAGGTTAACACATAGTTGCAAAATCAATCTCTGCTTAAAAACAGTGAGACAGTAAGATAAGCTACAGTTTGATGAATTACAACATAGGCAAGCAATCAAGAGTGTTGATCGTCCTCTTGCTTTGCTGTTTTTACTGCTCTGAATTAGTCAGAAGATTATCTCATTTCTACCTTACTTTTTGAATAATTTTAGATATTCCAAATCAGAGTCATCACTATAAATATCATGAAAAGCAATGTTTCTTATGCAGTGATTATCCAGTAAGCCTGATTTCATTTAAGAAAATCAAAGAAAAATAAATATACACACAGAAATGCTCACTCACAGGTAGAAATTCACTAAACACTTCTTTCTGCACTTACCTTAATAGTTATGAGCTTTGAACATTAGCATTACAAATACATATACATTGTTTTCAATTTAGTTCTAAGGAGAAGTACTTTGTCTAATGCCTTGGGCAAGCAAACAATTCGTCATTGGAAACACAGGCACATGCTGTTTGGGAATTAGTAGGTACTCATCTCTGTCCAATCATCCTGTCCCTGAAGAAGAATTCAAAATTGAGCTGCAATCCCATTACCTAATGATGATCATCTTCTTTCCATTGCTTTAGCTTTATACTGAGGATTTCAGTAACATACAACTCTGCAATCTGAGCAATAAATCTGAAGTTATGAACAGCTTGCTTTTATGGAAATATGTCAAACCGAATACATTAAAATAACTTTTGTATCAGCTACACACAGCTTATTTTTCATATTCAGCTCTGACAAGCATACATTTAAGTAAAATATCCCATTTGATATTGTATTTTGAAAAATATTATACCTTATAATGACAAGTTAAACTAGGAATACCAAATGACCACATATTCGAGGAAAATATACATTTTCTATACTTTTTTCTATTAAAATTGAGCCATAGACAGTGGTCCTTAAAGAGAAGGCTCAGATAATCAGGTCCTACTTTCTTTGATGTATTTCAATTTCCTTAGCCACCAAATAGAGTTTCCAAGCTATTCATCCTCTGTACTAGAATTTGAAATAGCCATTTAGTGATCAATTCCCTAACTTAGGGACTATAAGGGAGGCAGTTTTTATCTCATTTTACCTCATACTTACAAAAATCTACCTAAACTTTATCTCATTTTCCCTGGGACAGAAAAACCTGAACAGAATTGCAACATGTTGATAATTTAGATCAGAACATGTTTGAATTCTGTGTGTTCATCTCCTTTATTCACCCACTTCCTTGACAATTTCTCCTTGTCTCACTGGCCAGCAGCTGTTTCCACTTCAAGAATATATCTCTTTTCTTCTCAGGTCAAAACTGTTTGATCTGCTTCTATTTCAGTGTATAGGTTTTTGGTTTTTTGTTGTTGTTGTTTGTTTGTTTGTTTGTTTGTTTTATTTCCAAAAGCTCTTTTCTTCTCTGACTATAGGAAACAAGGTTAAAAAAAAATCACAAGGCTTGCAGATTCTATCATTTTTAATTTAGTAATTTATCTCCTAAATCATACTTCAATGAGGACCTCCTTAAGAATCATTTTATAGCAATATCCAAAGGTTTATATAAAGTGGTTCCATATGTCCAAATTTCTGGCATTGCTATATAACATCTTAAATTTATAATACATAGAGATGTATTCATATCTACTCTGACACATGTGGGTCATGATCCATACTTTGGACATGCCTCATTCATAATAATCAAGAGGTCACAGAGACCATTTAGAAGATAAAGGACAGTGAATATCAGTTTATACTTGTCTTTATCCTCTATTTTTCTTTAATCCATCCTACTATCTAACAAGGGAACTCCTGGCCAACAAAGGGTTGTAAGTATTATCTTATTACTTAATGGATATTTTTATACCAACAATGATATAACTTACTTATTGGCTTATTGAAATTTCAAAATTGAGATAAATTTTGAAATTTGGTACATGCCTGTCTTAGTTAGGGTTTTACTGCTATGAACAGACGTCATGACCAAGGCAATCCTTATATGGACAGCATTTAATTGGGGCAGGCTTACATGTTCAGAGGTTCAGTCCAGTATAATCAAGGTGTGAACATGGCAGCATCCAGGGAGGCATGGTGCAGGAGGAGCTGCCAGCCTCTAAGAGAAGACTGATTTCCAGGCAGCTAGGAAGTGAGTCTTAAGCTCACACCCACAATGACACACCTACTCCAACAAGGCCACACCTTCTAATAGTGCCACTCCCTGTGCCAAGCATATACAACCCATCACAATGCCTGTATTCCCAATGTTTGGTAGGCTGCCAACCTGGTCTATGATATAAGAACTCTTTCTCAATAAATGAAGAAATTTAGTCTCCTTTCTATGCAGCTAGTCAAAATATACATTTTAACAACACTTATACAGTTTTGTTACAGATTAAAATTTTATGAGCATAATGTGTGAAATAGGGGTCTGTAATTTACTATCTTCATCAATGATTTTAAATAGTATGTAAACTTCTCTTGGGAAGTACAAATCCTTACTGAAACTGGCTTTCAAAGGCCTCTCTTTCCACCACAAGGTCATCTGGGATTTTAAAACAGGCACTTTATCTTATGATTTACCCTGCTTCTCCTTCACATAGCAAACTACTCTTACATGTCTGCCAACATGAAGAACACTGAAAATTCAACTTGATTGAATTCAGTAACAATAGAATATCTATTAAGTTTCTCCATATACATATATATATATATATATATATATTCATTCTCTACTATAATGAACTGCATGCTAATTACTCAAATTCCAACCCAATATGTAGTCAAATTTCTTTTCTTTTCTTTCATTTTTTTGTGAAAGTTGATGAATGTATGTGATATCGATGACATTCAAATAACCTTGTTGAGATATTATTACGAAATTTACATATAAATATTTATTACCAAAGAAACATTAGCACACAGTAAGGTACCACATGATATACAAGAAAGCTTTACTCACTAATAGTAAAATTTCAGACTAATTCTTACTTAATCTAATGCAACCTTTATATAATAACAGGCATTTGGATCAAGCAATGGACTTTGTCTGTTGGAATATGTTTTTGTGTACAAGTATATTAATGTTATGATTCAGGTTTAATTTAGTTAAAATATATCTCATTAAAGATAGTGTATATTAGTTAATATTTCTAAGTATGTATTTTGTCTTGTACCACATAACTTCTAGTACTCACTGGTATAAACAACACAGTTTCCCATCACACTGCTAATCCAATTGGTTATGATAATTCCACTTTTCATTAAATGTGAGCCAAATTGATATGTACCACACTAAAGAATATTTCTATATAGAAATTTCAAGTTCCTGCTAATTCACTTACTATTTATTTTGAGTAGGATAGAGTACTTCCCAGATGAAGTTTGCTTATTGTAAATAGATGTTAAAGACAAAAAAATTAAAGCTAAAGCAGAATCATATAAATTCCTTGATGTGAAACTAACACATTAAAAAGAAGGAAAAATAATTTCTTGTTTGTATTAAATCCCGTAATTTTGAATTATTTTTTAAACAATAAGAATAGCATAATTTACATCAAAATGTGCACTCAATTGCTTTTAATGTTTAGTATTTCTGTTCATGTTATGCAACATGAAATGATGATTTCTACTCATACTTCCATGTATTCACAAGCCCTAGTGTGGAGAGGAAGTGTGTTTTGCTTTTAAATAGAACATAGCAAGTTTAAAGGTTATGCTACACTATGTAGCATTTACTATAGAATATTTCCTTGTTGGTTTGTTAAAGTAAGCAATCAATTTGGGGAAGCCTATTGTCTTAGGTTCTTCTCCAGTTACTCAAAAAAAAAAAAATCAACAAAATTTGTTTATGTGAGGAAGAATTTAGCTTGATTCTGTCAGCTTCTTACCGGCAGGTCCTCGTGAGAGGAGAGAACCCAGTCCAGACAGGTCTGTCCAGGGCTGAGCTGGATCGAGAATGTCAATGGCCCAAGAGAAACATGCCAGGCCAGGAGTCTTGTCAAAGCAGAAACTCACTTTATTAAACTAGGCACTTGCTTATATAGAGAAGGCAAGGAGGAAGGCACTTAGGTACAGGAATTGATGATGTAGGAGGTGGAGAAGGGTGATGGAAGGTAAGGGGTAACTGACAGGGCCAATGGCAAAGCTTCACATCAGAAATGGCAGGGCAGAGGCAGGCAGGACCAAGAGGTTTTTCTGAGTCACTCCAATAAGGAAGTGACTGAGACAGGTCTCAAAGCTCTCGAGTCATGCTTAGGATCTCCCACAAGGCCACAGAATCTTGAGCCAGGCTCTGGTTTGTCCTCAAGGCCCAAACCAGGGCCAAAGTAGGGCTCAACAAATTCAAATTTTGAAGTTGTATTCTATCATGGTGAGGAAGACACAATAGCAGGAGATTGAGGTCACTGGTCATGCTGCATCCCATTTGAAAGAAGACCATGAGTAAGATTTGTACTTAGTTCACTTTAAAATTTTTGAAGTTTTTATATACAGTCTAGTATCCCAAACCAGGGAATGCTGCCATTCATCATATGTGGGTCTTCCCATCTCAAATAATCTAATAAGTAATCCTACACAAGTGTGCTCAAAGGTCCATCTCCCAGGTGATTCTATATCTCATCAATCTGAAAATCTAGATAAACCATCAAACCTATACACAAAATACTTGAAGAAAACTTCTAGGAACTGTAAGTAAGTTCTAGTAGGTAAAGATGTTCTTTAACTATGAAAGGGCCTGAACTAATATGTCATAAAATGTCAAAGCACACAATACTGTATTATAATGAATCAGCTCTTTTGATAACTTGACTGAACTTAGAAGCAAAATTTTCCCCTGTTGAACTCAGAATAAGTGATACAGATCATCTCACATAGATTTTATCCCAAGGATTCCCAGAGAATTGCTTGCTAAGCCAGTCCTGGATTTATGAAACTCTCTACACCAAAGTTGTAAAATAATAAATACATGTTCTTAAGACATAGAAAATCAATGCATTAATAATAAAAGTAGTATTTTTAGAAAATTCAATGAGTCTCTAAAATAAATATCTAGTTTATAGTTCCTAATTTAGGCATAAAACAAAATTGTTTTATGAAATTGTTATTTTTTATACATATATTAAATATCTAGATTAATCTTTACATAACATGGTCATTTGAAACTTTATATCCTATGATATGTAATATTTGTCATAGACTATTCCTTCTACTTCTGGGTGGTGAATCTTTGAGACATGGAAATTATTTGTTTGCTCTTAGTCATTTTTACTATATCACATAAACTTCTAAAATGGCTATTTTAACTTACTTCCACAATAGAAGGGTATCATGGCTACTTGTACCATGTTCTGAGGTATTATCACTCTTTAAAAATTTTTACTAATCTAAATAGAGAAAATTATATCATGTAAAAGATACAATTTACTGATTACTAGAAATATAAACATATTAATAAATATTTATTGACTTTTAAGATTTCCTCTTTTAAAAATTTATCTTTGAGTATTTCACACATGAGTAGTTTACTTACATCATTACTACACCTCTGTCTAATCATATTTATAACATCTTCTATAATTTTTGCTGTTATGCACACACACACAGATACACACACTCATACATATACTGGGCCTACTTAGTCCATTTATTGTTTATATGCACATAGTTTAGGGTTAACCATTTGGGATTGGATAAGATACTAAGAGTCTTTTCTCTCGAGAAAACTAATTCTCCTCTCAGCAGCAAGTGATTCTCTATACGTCTTAATCTAGTAGTAGGGCATTATGAAATTTCCTCTCTCTACAATGGCATGTCTTACTGGCATAATGATTTTGCTGGACTTGTTTAGACAACATAGCTTTGAGATGTTATGGTCAGACCTTCTCTGTCATATGTACATAGTATTTTGCAGAAGTAGCCTTGATCAATGAATTTACAATCTGTTCATATTCCATAATGTTCTCTGGATCTTAGGTGTAGGAGTTTTATTGTAAATATAGAAATTAAGCATGGCCATTTAGTATTTATATTTTGATTATTTGTATATTGACCTAGACAAATTGGTCATTCATGGTGACAAGTTTCTAATTGGAAGCTGGCCAGGAAATAAAGATGGACTAAAATATAAAAGATAAAATATAAAAGCTTGCTGGGTGTTATTGATGCACACCTTTAACTTCATCACTAGGGAGGTAGGGAAATGTGGATTTCTGTGAGTTTGAGGCCACTCTGGTCTACAAAGCAAGTCTAGGACAGGCAGCTCTACTCAGAGAAAGCCTGTCTTAAAAACAACAAAAATATAAAAGCTAGAATTGAGAGGACTTTCACAAGCTATGTCTTTCTTATGTCAAGCAAGCTCACTGAGAAGAACAGCATCTCATAAACAATCTCCAGGAGAGAATTGGAACAAAGTCAGCAGAAACTATCAAACAATGGAATTATGTCAGCAAAGCTAATCAAACAATGTTGCACAAAGGGAACACAGGATATCTCAAAGACTTCAGAGAAAAGCACATAGTAGCCTTGGGACTGATAACCGTAGTCCTGTATGATGGGAGCAGTTGGGTTCTCAGGGTCTGAAGCCAACTCCCCCCCCCTTATATGCTCTGATTTAAGATTTAAGAGCTATGTTTTCAGGACCTCAGAGAAAACCTTGATCAATCTGGTGCTCCAAAGTATATTTCTATACTAATGTTGCTTTAGGAAAATCAGAGTTTTAAGTTATTCTCTAGGGTTGCATATGGATATTTGCAACCATGGATATTTGCCTAGGTTTACACAGGTCATGATTTCCTCATGTTGACTGAATTTTGAGTCCAATTTTATGACTTTTTGGTTGCCTGCAAGATATTATAGCACCCTCGGACTATTGTGTGATTTATAGGCTTTACAAATATGATAAGGTTATTAACAGTTTTCTTCCCTTGGAAGATTGCAGAGCACCTTCTTAGTTCTCAGTGAGCTGGTGACCAGAATGGTTTTAGCTTTGATTTCTTCATGTCCTGGATGACACAGAACTTTTAGTTCATTGGTACATTTAGAGCAATGACTAACATATAATATTTGTAAATATATATAGTTGCTGTACTGGTTAGAATACTCTTGGACCAGGGAGCGGCACTGCACTGCTGAGTCTTGATTGGTTGTGTAACTGTTTCTGGCCCTGAAACAGAGCCAGCAGGGCATAGGGGGTCTCCACAAGTGTCAATTGTTCTGGAGGGTGAAAGGCTTGTTTGTATAATCATGTACATGTCTTCACATTCCTGCTTTAAGGAATGTCCTCTCAACCAAAGATAAAGTCTCTATGATAATCAGACAGCACAAGTCAGGGAAGTGAGGTTGTGGCTATTGTCTCAGCAAAATGGTAAACACTGAGACATGGAGGTAAGCCCTCAAGACTATGAAAAAGAACACTGAAAACACAAGTTTGAAAATATATAACTTCTCAACTATGCAAAATATAAGGTTGCAATATGAATTGCATAAAGATCTTCACAGATCTAAAGGAACAAAAACAGCTGTACTATCATATTTAGGGAGTTATGATCACAGGACAAGAACCCACCCAGCAAAGTTTGTTGCTGCTGTTGCTGTTGTTGTTATTTATAGTTACAAAGGCAGGCAGATTCCTGAATTCAAGAACAGCCTGGGACAAAGGAAATTTAGGTCCATGCCTGGGAGTGGTAGGAATGTTAATATCAGGGTGGGGTCCCACGAACATGTCTTATTTTCTATGCTGATATGTGGGATAATATGGAGGGAACATGGGGTAATTACTCAACTGAAATGGAAGTAAAAGACTGGGCTTTTAGTATGCAAGATATGAACTATCCAAGAGATTATTTTAAAATTATAAAAAAGCTTTCTCAAGCAGAGAGAAGTATGGAGATATCCAGAGAGAGGAGAAGAAGAAGAAGAAGAAGAAGAAGAAGAAGAAGAAGAAGAAGAAGAAGAAGAAGAAGAAGAAGAAGAGATTATTCTAGAAAGCTGTCTCAAGCAGAATATAACTATCAGCTTGTAACCCAAATTTTGTCTTCAAGTCATTTGTTTTGCTACTCTCAAATACCCCTTCCTTAGAACTCATCTCCAAGTCAAAGTTGGTCCTTGAGATGACATTGCTAGGAGATGTGACCTTGGTGGAGTAGATGTGGCCTTGTTATAGGAAGTGTGTCACAAGGGGGATGGGCTTTGATATCCTTCTTCTTGCTGCTTGGAATGCAGTCTTCTGATTGCCTTCAGAAGACACATAGAACTCTCAGATCCCCTAGCACAATGCCTACCTGTAAACTGACACGCTTCCTGCCACAATGATAATAGATTAAAAATCTGAACCTGTAAGCCAGCCCCAAATAAATCTTGTCTTTTATAAGAAAAAATTTGTTTTGTCTTTTATAAGAGTTGCCTTGGTCATGGTGTCTCTTTACAGCAATGAAAACTGTAAGACGCTTGCTCATTAATTAATCAAATTTTATTCCCTCTTTGTTCATAATGGTTGCATGAAATGCCATAAATGGATTCTTAAATCCATGGATACTTTTCATTTGACATCACTATACCTTCTGCTTATCTATCTCCCTATTAAATTTGCACAAGCACATGAGTTAAGGCAAGAAGCCTTATTACTAAGATAAGAAAATTATCTTCCAATTAGAAAGGACCTGAGAACAAAGGCCAGGCCACAAATGAATACTATCAATCCTCATAATTTTCATTTAGATTATTTAAAAATGTTCATAATGTAAATATAGGATTTCCACCCCAATTTTTGTCATATTGATAGATAAATCTTTCTACAGCACAAGTAAAATTAAGCATATCTTGTCTAAAATTCAACAGTGTTCCATATTATTTTTGTTACATAGAAATAACTCTGGCAGAGTTCCATTCAGTGTTGTTCCTGTAGGAGAAAGAGAGAATGGAAGGGTGAGAGAAGTAGTTTCAATGGGAGAGAGTGGGATATAAATGATAAAATTTCAGTATTCATATATGAAAGCCTCAAAAAATTACAGAGAAACAAAAACTGTTAATATATTTGTGTATGTTTACTGGTAACTATAAAAATCCTACTATAGTAGCTGAAATATTAACATGAAACCAACAATGGTCAGGGTTCTGCAAGAGACACATAAAATATGTAGTTTGTAGCTATTTCCTTTGGTTGCCTTCAGAGGTGGAAGTGTGTGATAAATCTCTATTGCTGAAATTATCAGGAAATTCACATACTGTGCCCATAGGTTCCTTAACTACAACTAACCTAAATGTCCTTCCTGAGGAATAGCTGTCTTGATACCAGAAGGCATCATGCAAACTTTAAAAAAGGGAAGCACCAAGTCATATGTCACAGATGTGATGTATATAAATAGTTGCATTGGCTAATATAGCACAGTACAAATAAGATATAACCATAGCATACATACATTGATCATAACAAACAGCTCTCTAATTAGAATTGAGACCCATGAAAACAAGAAAGACACCATGCTTCAGACTACAGACCTAGTCAACTAATCAGGGCTAATTGTGCCATAAATCTAGCAGGAAAACAAACCTATTCAACCTTTATAACTTCTAACTATATTTGGTTTTATACCCACAGATAAATACAATCCTCACATCTCATTAAGGAAACATTTCTTTGCAACTGATGGAGATGACTACAGAAAACCTGAACCAATCAAAATAAAAATTGTGGAGTCCAGTTCCATGATTATACCTAAAAAACACACCTATACCCAAGGCTCAAGGAATAATATAGAAGAGCAAACTAAAATACTGAGAACCAGAGGAACAGGGACTATGCTGTGCAACTATGTCTCTAGAAATGTGGGATGGTATACCCATAAAGTCACACCAACATAGTTCCTTAAATAATGCTTGAACAATGACAATACCAATAGTGCACACAGAAAAACCTATAAGCCTTCAATGCTACAAATAGTACAGGCAACTAAGGAATGATGAGATTAAGAGAAATATTCTCTAGGGAAGAGCATTCTAATTTGTTATCCAATACTAAGTGGTCAGTCCTAAAACACACATGCATAGTAATATTTTACAGACTGAGAAATATAAACATACATTATATACATATATATCTATATCTATATCTATATCTATATATTCAATTAAAATGTGGACATAAATATTAAAATGAAGAAAAGAGAGCTATATGAGAAGGTTTCCAAAGATGAAATGGAAGGGAAAATTATAATATCAAAACAGGAAATAATCAACAATAAAAACATATAATCATAAATCACAATATTTAAGCAAAACATCACTAAAACAACAAGCAAAACAGCCCCCAAAAGAAAAAGTTTACCTTCATGAGTTCTGCAGATTGTGTCCTGGGTATTCTATAGGATTTTGTCTAAGATCCATTTATTAGTGAGTAAATACCATGCATGTCCTTTAGGGTCTGAGTTACCTCACTCAGGATAATATTTTCTAGCTTCATCCATTTACATGCCAAACTCATGTTGTCCTCATTCTTAATTTCCGAGTAGTATTTCATTTTGTAAATGAACCACATTTTATGTATCCATTCTTCTGTTGGGGGACATCTGGGTTGTTTCCAGCTTCTGGCTATCACAAATGGACCCACTATGAACATAGTAGAACACGTGCCCCTGTGGCTTGGTGGGGCATCTTTTGGGTATATGCCCAAGAGTGGTAGAGCTGGACTAAGAAACCTCCAGATTGATTTCCAGAGTGATTGTACCAGTTTGGAAGCACACTGGCAATGGAGGAGTGTTCCACTTTTTCCACATCCTTCCCAACATGTGCTGTCACCTGAGTTTTTGATATTAGCTACTTTCATTGATGTAAGGGGGAATCTCAGGAGCATTTTGATTTGCATTTCCCTGAAGGACTCCAAACATTTCTTTAAGTGCTTCTCAGCCATTCTAGATTCCTCTGTTCTGAATTCTCTGTTTAGTTCTATACCCCATTTTTATGATTGGGTTATTTGGTTTCTTGGTAGTTAACTTCATAAGTTCTTTGTATATTTTGGACATTAACCCTCTATCAGATATAGGGTTGGTGAAGATTTTTTGCCCAATCTCTAGGCTGTCAATTTGTCCTATTGGCTATGTCCTTTGCCTTACAGAAGCTTTCCAATTTCATGAGGTCCCATTTATCAATTATTGATCTTAGAGCCTGAGTCATCGGAATTCTGTTTAGGAAATTTGCCCCTGTGCCAACGAGTTCAAGGTTCTTTCCAACTTTCTCTTCTATTAGATTCAGTGTATCTGGTTTTAAAATGTAGAGAATACCCAGATACAATCCACAAAATGCAAGAAGGTTAACAAGCTGAAGGGCCTAAGTGAGGATTCTTCAGTCCCATTTGGGAGGGAGAAGAAAGCAATCATAGGAGGGAGGAGGGATGGAGGTACTTGAGTGAGAACGGGGAGAAGGAGGAGAAGGGGGGAGTATGATCAGGTATTGGGTGGAGAGAATATGACTGAAGCACTGAAGACCAGCAGAAAGAATGGAATCAGGCAACCTTGGGAGGTAGGAGGTGGGGGAATCCTCCAAAATGTTTCAGAGACCTGGGAAGTAAGGGACTCTCAGGACTCAAAGGGAGGGACCTTTCATGAAATGCCCTACAGTGGGGAAAGGGAACTTGTAGGGCCCACCTCCAATAGAATGACAGTGCATCAAGTGGAGGGATGGGGTTGCCATTCCACAGTCAAAAACTGACCCATAATTGTTCCTGCCTAAAGAACTGTAAGAACAAAAATGGAGAAGAGCCTGAGGAGAAGGAGATCCAGTGACTGGCTCAAATTGGGATCCAGCTCCAGGGGAATCCCCATGGCCTGATACTATTACTGATGCTTTGGTGTGCACTAGTATACCCAAGGAATGGTCAGAGGCTGGTGAACCTTGTGGTGGAATTAGGGAAAAGCTAGAAGAAGCTGAGGAGGAGGGTGACCCTATAGGAAGACCAGCAGTCTCAACTAACCTGGATCCCCAAGATCTCTCAGACACTATTCCACCAACTATGCAGCATACACCAGCTGATATGAGGCCCCCAACACACATACAGCAGAGGACTGCCTGGTCTGGGTTTAGTCAGAGATGACGCACCTAATCCTCAAGAAACTGTAAGCCCCAGGGAGATTAGAGATCTGGTAGGGTGGGGTTGGGAGATGGGGACATCCTTGTGGAGACAGAGGTATGGGGAGGAGGTATGGGATGTGGGAAAATGAGAGGTTGGATAGGGGGAGAGTGAAATCTGTAGTATAAATAAATAAATAAAAGATAAAAAACAAAATAACCTTTAAACGTTTTAGAAACATGAAGTTGGGAAGAGCTATAACTTATAGTTGATAATTTAACTTAAATCAATAATTGTGCAATATGGTATTAGATGTAATATGAATAACATATGAACATGAGGTATCAAATATAGCTAAAAGTTTGACTATGTGAATACACAAACACAATTGTTACACATAGAGTGTTTTCAGACTTTATCAGTATTTGGATGATGTTGAAGATTGATTTTATTATATAAGTTAATTTTGTGGCATTGCTTTTTTATCACATGGTTATTTAAAGTTGAGATTTTAGAGAAAGTCTATATTGAAAATGATTATTGGTGATATTTTCAAAATTTAAAATAATAAACATATTTTCATGTATTCAAGTGTAGTAAAAGATGAGAAGACCTCTAATCATGGGTTATGGACATTTTCACATCAGCAGTGTTCAGAAAAGAAGAATAGAGGAAGAAGATAGAGGCAAAACAACTAACTGTGTATAGATAAGATATAAAGGGTACATAGATGATGTTGGTAGTGGATGTTCTAGAACAAGATCAGTAAATCATCATTGAAAATAATCTGCAAAAATAAGAGAAGAGTATATCCTCAGGCATGAAGAACTAAAGGAGGCTAACTTCACAATGGAGCAACGTAGTACATATTTCATGGGTTTACTGTGAAGCACCACCCAGTTAACACTTTTGCAATGGGGGTATAAAATGTCAAATATTAAATATCATGTATCATTTTATTTTCTTTAATTAGAGTGGAACAGTTTTTATCCCAAAAATTCAATCTATGGGGATGCAAAATTCTAATTGCTAATGAATAAGCTTATTTCCAAGTGACCTCCCAGTAATGCTAGTTCAGTCTCCTGCCTGGTACATCATTGAAGTTGATGGCTAGAGAGATGGCTCAGAAGTTAATAGCACTAGCTCTTCATGCAGAGGTCCTGGGTTTAGTTTACATCTCCTACATGGCAGCTTACAACTATCAGTGTCTCCAGTCCTAGGGGATTAGACACACTCTTAAGGACACCATGGACACCAGAAACATATATGTCCACAGACAATCAAGATTGCAAAAGATTATACACATCAAATTAAAATAAAAAATCTTCACTTAAGTGAAAGAAATCTTTAAAAAACAACAACAACAGCAAAATATTGCAGTTTTCTATATATGTATTTACTTTTTCAACTAGCCATGTTCTCCTTACAGGAAGAAATAAAGTTAGGTCATAGAGTTACCCTCACTGCCTTGCAGAAAATCATGTATAAAGCACATATATAATAACTATTTGTTGAATGCATGAGTGAATGATGCAAAGAATATTTTTGGAAATGTGACTGTTTCAAAGAATGAAAACAAGAAAGGCACCTTAGAATCATAGTGAGGTTGTAAATTGCTCTTGTCATCTTTGATGGTGTTGGGTGATTGTCAGCATCTTAGGCACCTTGCAAATAAAACCCGAATCCAATCGCACAATTTTGGCTGTATTAATCTCAGATGAGCGTGCAGTAAAGAGTGTTACTCCAAATCAATGAATCCTGCCACAACAAAAATTGTACTGCCCTTCCCATGTACAACACAAAGTTAATTCACCAAAGATTTAAGGAAATCTGCTAATGAGTCAAGAAATAATAGAATTTTCCTCAAAACATTATAGAGTTGCTACTGCCATTTTACTTGAATCCCTTTTTAAAAAGTAAATACTACAAAATATTGAACATTTAGTATATTGGCTGTGATTTGGAATAACATTGGTAAGATGGATGTGGATATGCCCCAGATCTATCGATATAACAAAAAAAAATTATTTTTAATACTAAAAGTAATAAGGTTGTAACAATTTAAACAAAAGAAACATGCAATTATAAAAGAGCAAAAAGTATCAATATTTTAAAGCATTTTCAGTTTATTTATAATAAATGTCTGATGCCAACTAGACTGCTGTTTTCCTGTGTTTAGGCAAATATTTTCATTATCTGATACAAATACCTTAAAAATCATTTAAAACTAATTTGGTAGAAAAATTTCGTATTTCATAAGTGCAAGGGAAGCTGCTACACAGTTCCTTTCAACACCAAATAGAAAACTGTGGCCATTTTTCTGTGTGTGTCATTTTTAGATTCAACTCTAAGTTCATGTCCCTAGTTTTCTTATCATGTGTCAATTATTTACCCTAAGGAACAAAGCCAGCTGCAGAAAATCTATATTTTCTCTTAAGTTCTACATGTTTTCTGTGATTATGGCAGTAGGGATTCACTCACAATTTTGTTTCTGTATATCTCTTGAGTATACCGACTGGAGAAAGTTAACAGCGATCTGTTGAAAAGGGAATTACAAATGAACTGAATTTGTTCCACGAAAGATGGTGAGCTGAGTGTGTGAATGAGTACACATGACCTAGAAATGACTGTGAGCTGGTAACTGGTGATGTCAGGTGATAGGAACATGAGGTTTTTGTACCTTTTTATATGGTAGAAATTTCTAATAATCTTTGAATTATTTATAAACATGTAACCTGTAAAGAACAATATACATGTTGACATTGTATTTGAGTGTTTAAAATCTTCCAGATCTTGTTGTGGGCACAGAGAATAGACAAATAAGTGGAGCTATCTAATACAAAAGAAGTAATAAAATTATGGGTTTCAGTTAAAATGACTACTGATGGGATGAATAATAAGAATAATCTCCATAATATCTCCATAGTTTTCAAAACAATTTAAATGTTCATCCAGCACACATACAAACATTATTGCATCTGGCCCAAGGTAAGCTTCCTCCAGTTGGACCAGTATTGGAGGAAAAGAGAACATATAATCTGACTTCAAAGGATTCATGATATCCTTTAAATTGACCTGTGCTAAATATTTACCATTATAGAAATTTATTTCTATTTGGAAATATAAAATTAAACTTTAAAAATAAACCTATTGAATTGAACAGCTATCATTAGGAGGATTTTTTTTTATCTTCTTTAAATCCTCAACAACTTTTCATTAACTTGTTTTTCCCATAACAGAAGTTTAAAAAAATAACTGACTTTCATGATGCTATATAGCTTATATGACATGTGCTGCTTTGCACCTCCAGGATCCTGCCTCACCTCAAGGACAAAGGCAATGAAGCATAGAATAAAACCTCTGAAACCATGACCCATGATATGGTTTTATTTCTTTTATTTATGTCAGGAATTTTGTCATACTCATGCGCATGAACAGTTATGCACAGTAACTACAATTATGTCATAAGTGGAAGGAATCTACAGTAAAGAAACACAAATTGGGATAATAAAATAGCCATAGAGATTTGTGTTTGCTTTGGTTTGTTTTAATCCCATTTAAATCCATGAAATTAACATCTTTAATTAAAAATTAATGAATTCATTCTCAAAATGGGCAAATGTGTCATGGATAAAATACAATGTATGCAGAATGCAAGAGATACAAATGACCTCTAATTCTACAAGTAATCTATGTGCTAGATATGCCTCAAAAATAAATCAAAACAACAAGTAAAGTAGAAAAGATGAAATTCATTAAATAATACTATTGTGATTTATGGTATTTTTGGTATTTTTCTAACTTTTTATTTTTCAGTGAGGCTGAATATACACCTTGGTCAATTCAAATCTATACTTATTTTCAGACAATATTTGATCTGATGATAATAAACTGTGATTTCAAACATCACATAGTTCAATAGATTAAACTGCCTTGTTCCAACTAATCCCAAAGCAAATCTTCACAAAGGATAAAATTTGATGAGCTTCCTCCCACTATAAGCATAATTAGAAAAAACAGGTTATTAGAACACTTAATTTTCTTCTTTTAGAATATTTTATTATTCAAACGTATACCAAATGATATGTTACAAAGATGTTTTAAGCAACAGTTGAGAGCTGAACTATTGTTTTTAAATAAGTAAGAAAATAATAATTATGTAAAAATATAATTAATTTATAAAAGATGATCAACTTGAATGTTTCAGAAATTCTGATATATATGTACTTATGCATATAGAATATCAAATAATAATTTAAAATATAGAGTCACAAGCTGTTTGTGAACAAAGTACAGAATTATTTTTAAAATGCTATAATGCTCATTCCAAAATGATTAGAAGACCCTAAATATATCATAAGGGTATATAAGATGGAACAGATTATAACACAGCAAGAATTCTACATTGATAAACAGCCTCTTTGTAGCCAATATTATATAACTGAAGTGGCAGTTGCACAGCCAGGTTACAATTTTATATTTTTCAATGCTACAAACCAGCTTTATTTAAAAAAATACAGCAGTCTTATTTAGTACTTTGTTATTTCCTAGACAAAAATATGTTCTACCCACAAGCCTACATTCAAGTTATGGCATTGAAAGGGAAAGAGGAAAGAGATTTAATGGAAAGAGATCTCAGAAGATCCCAAGCTCATGAATTGACAGGATTAATATAGTAAAAATGGCCATCTTGCTGAAAGCAATCTACAGATTCAATGCAATCCCCATCAAAATTCTAACTCAATTCTTCATAGACTTAGAAAGAGCAATTCTCAAATTCATTTGAAATAACAAAAACCCAAAATAGCACAAACTATTCTCAAAAATAAAAGAACTTCTGGGGGAATCACCATCCCTGACCTCAAGCTGTACTACAGAGCAATGGTGATAAAAACAGCATGGTATTGGTACAGATATAGGCAGGAAGATCAATTGAATAGAATTGAAGACCCAGAAATGGGTCCACACATATGTGGTCACTTGATATTCGACAAAGAAGTCAAAACAATCCATTGGAAAAAAGATAGCATTTTCAACAAATGGTGCTGTTTCACCTGGCAGTCAGCATGTGGAAAAATGCAAACTGACCCATTTTTATCTCTTTGTACAAAGCTCAAATCTAAGTGGACCAAGGACTTCTACATAAAACCAGATAAGCTGAATCTAATAGAAGAGAAAGTGGGAAGAACCTCAAACACATTGTCACAGGGGAAAATTTTCTGAATGGACCAACAATGGCTCAGGCTCTGAGATCAACAACTGACAAATAGGACCTCAGAAAATTAAAAAGCTTCTGTAAGGCAAAGGACAATGTCAGCAGGACAAAACAGCAACTCACAGATTGGGGAAAGATTTTTACCAATCCTACATCTGATACAAGGCTAATATTCAAAATATACAAAGAATAGAACAAATTAGACTCCAGAGAACCCAATAACCTAATAAAAACTGGGGTACATAGCTAAACAGAATTCTCAAATGAAGAATCTTGAATGGCTGAGAAGCACTTAAAAAAAACATTCAAAATCCTTCGTGTTTAGGGAAATGCAAATCAAAAAGACCCTGACATTCCATTTCACACCAGTCACAATGGCTAAGATCAAAAGCACAGGTGACAGCAGATTCTGGCAAGGATGTGGAGAAAGAAGAACATTCCTCCATTGTTAGTGAGATTGCAAGCTGGTAAAAACACTTTGGAAATCAATCAGGTGGTTCCTCAGAAAAATGGAAACAGTTCTACCCACCTTCTGTTTTTGACACATTTAAAATAGATCACTGCTTTAACCATGATAATTTGTGACAATATTTAAATAGGGTAAACATCATTGTTCCTTTCTGTTTCATTTCACTTTTTGTGAATACTTTGAAATCATCTTTATCATTCTTGTTCTGAAGTTTAATCATAAGGCAACTTAGTGTGATTTGCTTTTACTTCCCAGCTTGTGTTCACTGAAATTTTTAGATGTATATATTTTTATACTATTTTAAACAATATAATTTTAGCAATTATCTTTTCTAATGTACACACATTTTTCCATGTTATTGATCACACTTCATAGTAACCTGTGTATATGTCTGCTTATATTCTAAGGCTATCATTTTAAAGAGTTTTGATTATTTTCTACAAGGATCCTGTTTTACAATTTGATTGTTATTAGTCTCTCCTCTTTTCACCAAACCTCCTGCAGTTCCACCAAGCTCCCCAAACAATAGCTGATGAACTCTTGTTTATAGCACTTGAGGAATGTCCAAGCTCTTATACATTTCCCCTGAAATTAAATTAAAATTAAATGTAAATTTAAATGTCTAAATGCCTATAGATACTTACTTATATCTGTGATAGGAATGGTCCCTCTTCCCCACACCAATCTTCTTCCTTATATTTTTCTTATTACTCAGATAAAATATTATAGTAATTCACCAAATGAAGAATTTTATCCCACAGTTCAATTGTAGAATACATTATAATGTGAATATTAAAGTAGGAATAGCTTGGTAGGAAAAGTTATCTGAGCAATTATTTCTGTTGTTAGGTTGTGGATATGATATGACCAGATGTTTCAAGCTACTCCTACCTCAATACTTCCAGAAAATTTTATAAATCTTGTATATAATATAATTTACTTATCATCTGTTTTGAACTTAGATCCTTAAATATTTAATCATTATTATTGGTAATCCTAAAATATATGGTATAACTCTTACTAACTAGGTAAGACAAATGAGGTAAAGCAATTTAAAATATATTTGCAAACATATTTTGTAAAGTTGTGTTTTAACATAGGTCTGACTGAATACAAAGTCCATTTCAATAATTGTCGTAATATATGTTTCTCTACCAGGTAGATGGAGATATATGCAGAGATACTTATAGAAAATTGTATTGTTGCATTTCATAGAGAATGGAACTGGTAAGAAATCATTGGTGTTATATTATAGTGAGCAAAAGCCATTATAAAATTAAAGCAATTTGATTAATGAAGGCATAATTTGGATAATTTTTAAATGTACTTGGAATTAATTACTTTTAAGAACACTTCTATTGATTTCACATGGTAATAAAGTTTTGGAATTAATATAATATTTCATCAAAAGTACTTTCTTAATGAAGCTATTTTAGAAAGTAGACAATAAGTAAATAAAGGATCTTGACTTGCAGTTATAGGATATGGGATAAATACATTATGAAAATAATCTGCATCATTAATCACTTTCTTTTTATTCCAAGAAATATGTATTTTATGATGTTCTTATAGCAAGTATATAGAATTTAAGTGTATATTTCCAATCACTTCACTTTTCAAAATGTGAATCAAATAACATAAAATTCAATTGACTTTTAAAAGCAATTTTTTGCATAACTTATTTTCATAGCAACCAATTCTAGTAAAGGAAAACAATCACTCATGCAGTATACAATTTGGAAAGCTAAAACATAATGCTTGTTTTAAATGAAAGTAGATACTATTTGAGAAAATATTGAGATTAATTTAATTAAATGTACTAATGTTCCCAGTTCAATTTTGACATGTAAAGTCTGTCAACATCACTTCTCACTTCTGTTCTTTCTGCAAAGAAAACATGGAACAAATTTAAAATCAATAACATTCAGACAAAATTATAGAACTGAGGTCTCAGGAAAAGCTATTATGGCAAAATCTGCTAGAGTAGAAGCCTTTAAAGAAAAACAAGTTTACCTGGAAAAAACAGTACAATATATAAGTTGCAATAGTTAAGTTGTAATTGACAAATTGTGGAATCTGAGTATTGACTGGCATTAAAACAAAACATTACTAGGGACTATCATCCTAAAAGACACCGACAAATTTATCAAGATTTATAGAAACTCTATCAAGTTCTTATAATAATTTTCTTAAAATAATCCACTTTTGGTGGAAGAATAACCCTTTTGAAATATATCCATGATATCTTCTATTAAAAAAAAAAAAACTCTCTGGGATAAAGAAAAAAGAGTTTTTTAGTGTTTTATCCCTTAACAGAAAGAGGTTTGTTTTTGTTTGTTTGTTGTTATTGTTGTTCTTACTTCCTTCACTTTTCCTGTCTCACCTACAAAGGGAACAAGCAAATATAATCAATATAGAAGATTCAGAGGCTCAGGAAATATATTGAAATGGCATGTTCAAGAAATGAAAACAAGAAGAGGGAGAAAACTACACTGATGTAAAAATACTTGCAAGGTCATAGTCCAGCAACGTAGACACATTAACATATAAAATATCAAGGTTGAGAACACATCAGCTAGTAGAGTTCTTACTTAACATTCATCACATCCTTGCTTCTATCCCAAGCTTTGCCATAGGCAGAGTGAAGTAGCACATGCTTGGAATACCCTTGCAAACTCAGAGCTCTAGCAGCCTGAAGGTGGAAGCAGGGCATCAGAAGTTTAATGTCAGTCTCCAGACTCAGGAGCAGTATGGAGTAAGTGAAACCCTCTCTCAAAATTATAGACAAGAAGATTGAGGTACAATTATAATTAGAAAGGATGGATTTTCCCTAACCTCACATTTTGCAATCACATCATCAAGATTGTATCATAACACTGAAATATACCTAAGATGAGTAGAAGACAGACAATTAGGAGAAGTATCTTGGAAATTACAAACTTATCATGAGAAATGAAAATAAGTACACAAGAAAAAAATCAAAACTTCCTGCAAATACATCTAAAGTGAACATTAAATATAGACTAATTCTTACATAGATAAACAGAAATCCTCATATTAAAGTTATACATACTATAATGCAAATTACGCAATATCAAATCTCTGATGTTTAAGTAAATGTAATAATGTACATGAAATTTAATATTTATATTCTCATTTAATATTGTACACCAAATGGAACAACAATAACAACAACAATAACAACAACAACGACACACACACACACAATATATAAACAGTTTTCAGAGGCAGCTTTTCTAAGTATGAGACAGGAAATTTAAAATAATTGTGATAAATACGTTAACATTTCTAGTGAAACTCTAAGAATAAAAGACATTAGCCATCAGAAATATCATAACAGAAATCAAGATTACTTTGACAAACACACTGGTAGACATCAAATGGCTAAGAAGAAAATCAGTGAATGAAGATAAGATGTTAGAAATTCCCCAAGTTTAATTTAAAAAAAATAAAAGAAATAGAAAATTCACGAATTCTATTAAGAAGTTCAAAAATAAAAAGACTAAATAGAACATGAGTTAGAAGAAATATTTTTATCTAGCGTATAAAAACATTGCAAAATTAGTGACAGAAACCAAAGTGAAGTTCTATGAATGTCAGAGAACTTTACTTAAGAAAAATAAAAAACAAATACCATTTTTCCTATAACAAGTTTTACTGTATTCAGACTATAGAAAACCAAAGACAGACTAAAAATTTGGAAAGAATATGGTGTAAGACAGAAAATGCCAACATTTTTATAAGAATAAAATTGTCATAATGACATGTTATTCACTTCAAAATTCTATGGAATGTCTCAATATTGGAAAATTTATTCACATAATTTACCATAATAATAAGTCAGAACAAAGGAGAGAAATGGTAAATTAAATACTTATTAAATTTTATGAAAGTGCTTATTATATATACTCATTGCAACTCACATTAGAAGTAATGTTTTTACTTAAAGAAATCTTGGAATACTTATTCTAAAAGTTTAATGTTCATTGGAATCTTCCAAGAACCTTCACAGAATAAATTCTTTAGGGTACTCTACCAGTGTTTGAGTGCATGTTCCTGAGAGATATTCATAAATATCCATTTTATTTATTTTCTAGGAGATACTGTCTTGGTTGTATATTTCCTTTTATTTGAGCCGATGTATTAAAGGAACCATTTTCAATTATTAGTATGAAAGCCAGTGCTGTGTAGTAGTGAAGACCATAGTCTTCAAAACCAGAATGTTTATTAAAAATTCTTGTTCAGCAGATTTATTAAACTAATCCAGCAAATTACTTTGGAACATTTCTTAAGTAATATTATTATTGATGTGTCTTTTACTATACTCGTTTAATGTTGCTGTTAAAATGCAATTATCTAAGACAGCAAAATAGGAAGTATTAGAAATGATGAGGCAATATGAACATAAGCATTATTTATCATATCATGTTGTGCCTCAAAACAAAACAATGAGTAAAAATCCTATTAGAAAGATTCTAGTATGTATTTAATTTCTCAATATATACATATAAAGTCATATTCTAACTGTAATAAATAACCAAATAATGAATGATATAGCATATTCTTTATAAAAGTAAATAAAAAATCAAAGTAATCAGAAATTAATTTTACAATAGATGTGTAAGAGATTTTTGGAAAAATTTGAACTCTCACTTCAAGGGCGTAATCTTCACATATATAAATAAAAAGAACACCACAGCACAGCAGGACCTGCCCAGAATAATTTGGACACAGGGACTGAGGAACAGCTGGGGACAGGACACTTCCAGTTTACATCTGTGACTAGGGACCTCTGCCTGGGCCACCAGGACTCCTTAGGCAAACAGCACCAAGAGAAATCTAGCCTCCCAGAAGTGTGTACAAGCCAGAGAGTAGAGATAAAGCGAGCAACACTGCTCAGTGGGACCTGTCCGGAATCCTTGGGACAAATAAAAAAGAAACAATAAAGAAATCACAAAGGGAAACAACCCTGGAGTTAGAAAACCTAACAAAGAGATCAGAAGTCATAGATGCAAGCATCACCAAGAGAATACAAGAGATAGAAGAAAGAATCTCAGGTGAGGAAGATACCATAGAAAACATTGACACAAAGGTCAAAGAAAATGCAAAATGCAAAATGCTGCTAACACAAAACGTTCAGGAAATCCAGGACACAATTAGAAGACAGAACCTGAGGATAATAGGTATAAAAGAGAGTGAAGATTCCCAACTTAAAGGACCAGTAAATATGTTCAACAAAATTATAGAAGAAAACTTCCCTAAAGAAAGAGATGAACACAAATATTCAAGAAGCCTACAGAACTTCAAATAGATTGGACCAGAAAAGAAATTCCTCACATCACATAATAGTCGAAACACCAAATGTACAAAACAAGAAAAGATTATCAAGAGCAGTAAGGGAAAAAAGTTAAGTAATACATAAAGGCAGACCTATCAGAATTACAGTTGATTTCTCACAGAGACTATGAGAGCTAGAAGATCCTGGACAGACCTCATACAGACTCTAAGAGAACACAAATGCCAGCCCAGGTTGCTATACCCAGCAAAACTCTAAATTACCATAGATGGTGAAACCAAAATATTCTACAAAAAAAACCCAACAAATATACACAATAAGTTTCCACAAACCCAGCCCTACAATGGATAATAGATGAAAAACGCCAACTCGAGGAGGGAAACTACACCCTAGAAAAAGCAAGTAAGTAATTTTTAAACAAACTCAAAAGAAGATAGCCACCCAAACATAAAAATAACATCAAAAATAACAGGAAGCAACAATCACTATTTTTTAATATCTCTTAACATCAATGGACTCAATTCCCCAATAAAAAGACAGGACTCAATTTCTCAATAAAAAGACACAGACAACAGACTGGATCCATAAACAAGACCCAGCATTATGCTGCATACAGGAAATACACCTCCAGGTTAAAGACAAACACTACCTCAGAGTAAAAGGCTAGAAAACAATTTTCCAGGGAAATGGCCCCAAGAAACAGGCTGGAATAGCCATTCTAATATAGGATAAAATCGACTTTCAACCAAAATTCATCAAAAATGATAAGGAAGGACACTTCATACTCATCAAAGAAAAAATCTACCAAGAAGAACTCTCAATTCTGAACATCTAGGCCCTGAATGCAAGTGTAACCACATTCATAAAAGAAACTTTACTGAAGCTCAAAGCACACATTGCACCTTACACAATAATAGAGGGAGAGTTCAACATCCCACTATCTTTAATGAACAGATCTTGGAAATACAAACTAAATAGAGACACAGTGAAAAGAGAACAGATATAAAATTAACTCAAACAAATCAGTAGCCTTCCTATGCCCAAAGGATAAAATGGCTGAGAAATAAATTAGGGAAATGACACCCTTCACAATTGTCACAAAAAATATAAATTATCTTGGTGTGACTCCAACCAAACAAGGGCGAAATCTGTACAACAAGAACTTCAAGTTTCTGAAGAATGAAATCAAAGAAGACCCCAGAAGATGGAAAGATTTCCCATGCTCATGGATTGGCAGGATTAATATAGTTAAAATGGCCATCCTACTGAAAGCAATCTACATGTTCAATGCAATCATCATCAAATTTCAACTCAATTCTTCATAGACTTAGAAAGAGCAATTCTCAAATTAATATGGAATAACAAAAAACCCAGGATAGCAAAAACTAATCTCAACAATAAAAGGACTTCTGGGGGGAATCAGCATTCCTGACCTCAAGCTGTACTACAGAGCAGTAGTGATAAAAACTGCATAGCATTGGTACAGTGACAGGCAGGTAGATCAAGGGAATAGAACTGAAGTCCCAGAAACGAACCCACACACTTATGGTCACTTGATCTTTGACAAAGAAGCTAAAACCATACAGTGGAGAAAAGACAGCATCTTCAACAAATAGTGCTAGTTCAACTGGTGGTCTACATGTAGAAGACTGCAAATTGATCCATTCCTATTTCCCTGTACAAAGCGCAAGTCCAAGTGGATCAAGGACCTCCACATAAAACCAGATACACTGAATCTAATAGAAGCAAAAGTGGGGAAGAGTCTCAAACACATGGGAACATGGGAAATGTTCTTGAACAGAACACCAATGCCTTATGCTCTAAGATCAAGATTCGACAAAAAGGACCTCATGAAATTACAAAGCTTCTGTAAGGCAAAGGACACAGTCAATAGGACAAAATGGCAACCAAAAGATTGGGAAAAGATCTTTACCAATCCTATGTACTATACAGGGCTAATATCCAATGTATACAAAGAACTCAAGAAGCTAGACTCCAGAGATCCAAATGATCCTATCAAAAAATGGGGAACAGAGCTAAACAGAGAATTCACACCTGAAGAAACTCATAGGGCTGAGAAGCACCTAAAGAAATGTTCAACATCCTTAGTCATCAGCGAAATGCAAATCATAACAACCCTGAGATTTTACCTCATACCAGTCAGAATGGCTAAGATCAAAAACTCAGGTGTCAACAGATAGTGGCAAAGATGTGGAAAAAGAGGAACCCTCCTCCATTGCTGGTGGCATTGCAAACTGGTATAACCACTCTGGAAATAAGTTTGGTGGGCTCTCAGAAAATTGGACATAATATTTCCTGCGGACCCAGCTGTACAACTCCTAAGCATATACCCAGAAGATGCTTTAACATGTAATAAGGACACATGCTCCACTATGTTCATAACAGCCATATTTATAATAGCCAGAAGCTGGAAAAAAACCAGATGTCCCCCAACAGAGGAATGGATACAGAAAATGTGGTACATTTACACAATGGAATACTAATCATTTGTTAAAAACAGTGATTTCATGAAATTCGCAGGCAAATGGATGGAACTTGAAAATATCATCCTGAGTGAGGTAACTCAGTCACAAAAGAATGAACATGGTATATACTCACTAATAAGTGGATATTAGCCCAAAAGTTTGGATTACCCAAGATTCACTTCACAGCAGCCATGAGACTGAGCGTGAGGTCCCAGATGGGAGAGTTGGAGAAGGGACTGAAGGAGCTGAGGGAGTTTGCAGCTCCATGGAGGGAGCAACAGTGGCAACTGGCCTGAACCCCCAGTGCTCCCAGAGACTGGACCACCAACCAAAGAATACACATGGAGGAACCTATTAGAAGGTGTAGCCCTGTTGGAGTAGGTGTTTCACTGTGGGTGTGTGCTATAAGATACTCATCCTAGCTGCCTGGAAGCCAGTATTCTGTTAGCAGCTTTCATATGAAGAGGTAGAACTCTCAGCTCCTCCTGCACCATGCCTGCCTTGATGTTGCCATGTTCCTGCCTTGATGATAATGGACTGAAGCTCTGAACCTGTATGCCAACCCTAACTAAATGTTGTCCTTATAAGAGTTGCCTTGGTCATGGTTTCTGTTCACAGCAATAATACCCTAACTAGGACAAATGCAGTATCTTTAATTACTGTGAGGAGACACCACGAGCATGGAAACTCTTATAAAGGAAGTCATGTAATTGGGGCTGGCTTACAATTCAAAGTTTAGCCTATTATTGTCATGGAAGGAAGTATGGTAACATGCAAGCAAACACGGTGTTGCAAAAGGAGCTGAGAGTTTTACATCTGGATCAGCAGGCAGCAAAAGGAGCCTGTGTGACACATGGGGCCTAGCTTGAGAATTTGAAAACTCCGAGCCCACCCTGAGTGACACAATTTCTCCAACAAAACTATACCTATTACAACAAGGCTATATCTCCTAATAGTGGCACTCTCTATGAGCATATGAGAGCCATTTTTATTCAAGCCACCATATGATTAATGTCTTGTTATACAGAGTTATAATTCTCCCTAGCAACAACCTTTTTGCCAGGCATGGAAAAATCTCCCTTGCAGTTGTTGGTTGAGTTTTCAATAAAATCCTTAAACAGTATTGACTATTGCTTTTCTCTCAGTTGCTTATCAGAAAATGAAAGAAAGATCTAAGTTTTGGAGACAGCACATTCTGAAGACACAGAAGTTGGAAGAGTGATACTTGGACTGTCCTGGAAGCCTCCTCTCTGCAGAATAGCTATCATAGAATCTGAAAGTGCTATATATGCTACCAAGTAACAAAAAGTATTCAGTAGTTCTACCCAGCTGCTAAGCATATGAACGACAACTTTGCCTGGCTTTATAGGATATCCTCAGTGGCACAATATTGATACAATTGTCTTTGGTGTAACAAACAACTTTCTAATTGGACTTAAAACCTTAAAACTCAATAAAAAGGAACTAAAGTTTTGTAATATAAACTTAGCAAATTAATGGTTGATAGAATGATCATAGGCCCTTGAGCACTGGTTGTCAACCTGTGGACCTTGACCCCTACTGGGGCACAGAGATCACACATCAGATACACTGTACATCAGATATTTACATTATAATTCATACCAGTAACAAAATCACAGTTATGAAGTAGCAAAGAAAATATTAATAGGACTCTCCACAGAATGGGGAACTACATTATCAAGTTGTAGCACTAGGAAGGGTAAAAACCACTATAGAGGATAATCTACTACTGCCACTTCATTAAAAATTCTACCTTTTAGCTTCTAAATACTTATCCTTATACCTACAGAAAACTACCACTCTTAGAGCCCATCAGGAAAGTTTCTTTTTGTAGCAAACTGAAGTCAAGTGAATCAAATCCATGATTATGAAATTTGAAACCATAATTGATACCTCTATAATACTACCCCTACATGTAAGGCTCAGAAAACATCCCAATAATAGGAACAAAGAGACCATACAAACAAGAGGACTAGGGCATCTTCTGTGACATAGTGCCTTCCACATATGACAGGAATGGAGTACCCATGAACTATCAACAACAGAGCTTCTTAAAAAAGACCTGCCAATTACAATAGGGAACATTTCAGAAGGGTTCACCTGTAGATGAAGAGCTTCAGGCAATTAATGGTTAATGAAAGAGGAAATACCAATTTTCACTAGCTATAACACCCTGATAAGTTTTCCAATCACAAGCACAAGCAGTGAGTCTTAAGCACATACATATGTGAGCAACTCTAAATGAAAGTATATCGTTTTTATACATGTATGTATATGTATATATGTGTAACAATAGAAGAAGAGGTCATGAACTTAAGAGAATGTGGGGTAGACATGGGCAGAGGAATGGAGGAAAACAATGGGTGGATTAATAGAGGCCAATACAGTATTCATCAATGAAATTATTAAAAAATAAATAAGATAAATATGGGTAGTTTTCAGGCATAGCTTAGTTTGAAAACTATTTGCTTAAGATACACAAAGCCCTGTGTTTGACCCCCAATATTGCAAAAAAAAATGAGTTCTGTAGTGAAGTCTGCTGTCCCAACATTTGTGATGTAGTAGTAGCAGTAGGGTCATCCATGAAAACTAGTAAGTTTTTGTCCTGTCTCAGCTATATGAGAATCTGCATAAAAACAAATACATACATACATAATACATACATACATATAATAGCAAAATGATTAAGCTGGTGAGGAGAAATTAGGATCCTTTATTCATTCTTATCTTCCAATACATAAGAGACAAAGAACAGAAAGGAGAACTGAGAAATGTTATTTTCTGGACAGAACATGGCAATCATATTAATGATGTAGCAGGAGTTGTGCTTACCTGAATCAGATCAAACTAGCCCAAACAAAACCTATGTGAGGTGAGGCAGATAGTCTCCAGGCCCTACCCCATCTGAGGGGCTATCGGCAGTGGGTAATTCCAGGGCAAGGGAAATCATTTATTTTTGAGGATATGGACACTCCAATGAATGGCCCCATAATCATGCAGTTATGGGGAACACTCTTTAGAATTGTTGAGATTTTAAAAGCAAAGTACATAAAAGAGATAGAGATGAAGTGGGAAGGAAGGACTGTTGAGGCTCTATGAGAGAAATTGGAGATGTCTAGGAGTAGGCATATTCATTTTATTGTATACATATATGAAGTTCTCAAAAACAGTTTGTTAAAAGAAAATTAATGATTATCCCTAATAGCTATTTTTCCAGCAATCTGCTCATCTATCAGGTTGTCATAGTGCTCTCACACAGCTGTTGCTTCAGTACTAAATTCCAGCACCTTTTGGAGTTTGTGTGAAATGCTGAATGCTGTTTGGGAAACAGTTTCTTCACAGTGGTAATGCAAGTGACTAGCATGGGCTTCATATAGAACTCAATTTAAACAGAAGGCCAAAGAAACTCAAGCAGAAACTCCAGGACTACTTCAGATTTATTCTGAGATGTGATATATAATCACTTCTGCCACAGTATTCCAAACAAAATATCCTCAGACTGATACAAACTAAAGGAGTTATAGGAATAGTCTTAATAATTTTTTTGTTTTTTTGATTTTTCGAGACAGGGTTTCTCTGTATAGCCCTGGCTGTCCTGGAACTCACTCTGTAGACCAGGCTGGCCTCGAACTCAGAAATCCGCCTGCTCCTGCCTCCCGAGTGCTGGGATTAAAGGCATGCGCCACCATTGCCAGGCTAGTCTTAATATTTTAAGGAAGAACGGGCTTCCACATTATGTGAAGGAATGGGGAATAAAGTTACCCTTAAGATAAACTATCACAAAAACAATGCAGCAAAAATGTAAAGTGCATACTCCAATAAAATTCTTTAAGAGAATTAGGAAATACTTAATTCTGGGATGAAGAAAATATTGCTAAATGTCTTAGCAAAAGAAAATAGGGTATGAGAAAGAAAGTGAATATATTTCACTAATGTCAAAAATTAAGAGTAAACACATGAGATAGGCATAGATTTGGATATAATTCCAGGAAGATCAGAAGTCAGCAACATATCAGTTATCATAATTGACTTACTATGCTAGGATTTATTACCTTTTGGAGATGATAGAGCCAGGTAGTGGAATGGAAATGATTTATCTAAATGTATAATGAGTGGTAAAGTTACATGAAGAAGGAAATATAGATGCAATTCTATCTACCATAATTGTTCAATTCCAAGAACAATGAAAGCATTCCACATAATATGCCTGGGCTGATCTGAAACAAATCAAATTTTGTAAAACTACTTGCCTGTACAGGCACACAATACCATCAAGATGGCTCTGAGAGAACAAAAATGAGCAAATATATATATGAATATATTTTAGAACCTCTTTTAATCATTAGTAGTCTCTTATTTAAGAGCAGGGAAGGAAGCAGGCAATGGGATGTGAACCTTAGAAGAGTTGAGAGAAGGAATGGAGAATGAATATAAAATATAAATATAAAAATTATTTATATGTATGAAATCCTCCACAATTAATAAAATACTGTAATAAAAAGTATAATCCATGATTTACAAAATATTTTTGGCTCAGAACCTGGAAAACACACATGTTCCTCTAAAAATACATTAGATGGATGTAAACATCTTAGAACTATAGCTTTAAAGATGATAGATAATACGTCAGTAGGAGTCCAGAATTAATTCATACCACCTTAAGGATTTTGAGTTCATTTCTACCTTAAGCTTTTCAATCTTCTACTCACTTCATCCATCTCTACAGAAGTTTGTGATCTTGCTTTTCTGACTTATTAGTTTTAATAGACAGATTGCTTGATAATTCTATTCGCATTAATTCAATTTTAACTAAAAATTCATACCATAAATACCTTAATATTCTGAACTTCTTTTTAGCTAAATAATTTCAATGTCTCACTACATTGAAAAGCAGTACTTTAGATGGGTATTGCTAAAACTTTTAAAATAAGGTATTTAAGGTTTAATAAAGTAAGCTAAATTTCAATGGTACCTACACTCTGTTATCCTGCATTAAGACTTGATTTGTAATCTATCTCTCGTTGTACATTTACAAAAAAAATCACACCTACTGAATCAGAATATAAGGTCAAAGGGATACAAATTGGAAAGGGAGAAGTCAAAATATCACTATTTGCAGATAATATGAGAGTATATTTAAGTGACCCCAAAAATTCCACCAGAGTGCTCCTAAACCTGAAAAACTACTTGGTCAAAGTGGCAGAATATAAAATTAACTCAAACAAATCAGTAACCTTCTACTACTCACAGGATAAACAGGCTGTGAAATAAGTTAGGGAAATAACATCCATAACAATAGTCACAAATAATATAAACTACCTTGATGTGACTCTCACCAAGCAAATGAAAGATTTGAATGACAAGATTTTCAAGTCACTGAAGAAAGAAATCGAAGGTCTCAGAAAAAGGAAAGATCTCCCATGCTCATGCTCATGGGTTGGCAGGATTAATATAGTAAAAATTGCCATCTTCCTGAAAGACATCTACAGATTCAATGCAATACCCATCAAAATTCCACCTCAATTTTTATAGAGCTAGAAAGAGAAATTTGCAAATTAATAACAAAACAAACAAATAAAAACCAGGATAGAAAAAACTATTTTCAACAATAAAAGAACTTCTAGGGGAAGCAGAATCTCTGACCTCAACCTGTACTACAGATCAGTAGTGATAAAATCTGTGTGGTATTGGTACAGAGACAGGCAGGAAAGTCAATGAATTAAGACTGAAGACCCAGAAATATACACACACACCTAAGGTCACTAGATATTTGACAAAGCAGCTAAAACCAAACAGTGGAAAAAAGACAGCATTTTAAACAAATTGTGCTGGTTCACCTGGCAGTCAGCATGAAGAAGAATGCAAATTGACCTATTCTAATCTCCTTGTACAAAGCTCAAATCCAAGTGGATCAAGGACCACCATATAAAACCAGATACACTGAAACTAATAGAGAAGAAAGTAGGGAAGAGCCACGAACACATGGACACAGGAGAAAATTTCCTGAACAGAACACCAATGGCTTATGCTCTAAGATCAAGAATCTATAAATGGGACTTCATAAAACTGCAAATCTTCTGTAAGGCAAAGGGCACTATCAAAAGGACAAAATGGCAACCGAAGATTTTTGGAAAAAATCTTTACCAATCCTACATCTGATAGAGGGCTGATATCCAATATATCCAAAGAACTCAAGAAGTTAGACTCCAGAGAATCAAATAACCCTATTAAAGAATGGGGTACAGGAGTAAACAAAGAATTTTCAACTCAGGAATATTGAATGGTGGAGAAGCACCTAAAGAAATGTTCAACATCCTTTGTCATCACTAAAGTGCAAAACGACCCTGAGATTCCACCTCACACACGTCAGAATGGCTAAGATCAAAAACTCAGGTGACAGCAGATGCTGGCAGGGATGTGGAGAAAGAGGAACACTCCTCCATTGCTGGTGGGAATGCAAGCTGATACAACCTCTCTGGAAATCAGTTTGGCAGACCCTCAGAAAAATGAACATAATACTACCTGAGGACCCAGCTATGCCACTCCTGGGCATATACTCAGAAGATGCTTCAACATGTAATAAAGATACATGCTCCACTATGTTCATAGCAGCCATATTTATAATGGCCAGAAGCTGGAAACAACCTAAATGTCTTTCAACAGAAGAACTGATACAGAAAATGTGGTACATTTACACAATGGGGTAGTAGCCGGCTATTTACAATGATGAATTCATGAAATTCTTAGGCAAATGTATGGAACTAGAAAATGTCATCCTGAGTCAGATAACCCAATCAGAAAAGAACACACATGGTATGCACTCTCAGATAAGGTGATATTAGCCCAAAAGCCCGGAATACCCAAGATACAATTCACAGACCAAGTGAAGCTCAAGAAGAAGGAAAACCAAAGTGTGGATGCTTTGGTCCTTCTTAGAAAGGGGAACAAAATACTCACAGCAGCAAATATGGAGACAAAGTGTAGAGCAGAGTTTGAAGGAAAGGCCATCCACAGACTGCCCCACCTGGGGATCCATCCCACATACAGTCACCAAAACCAGACACTATTGTTGATGCCCAGAGTGCTTGCTGACAGAAGTCTGATATAGCTGTATCCTGAGAGAATCTTCCAGAGCCTGACAAATTCATAGGCACATGCTAGAAGTCAACCATTGGACTGAACATGAGCTCCTCAATAGAGAATTTAGAGAAAGGACTAAATGAGCTGAACAGGTTTGCCATCGCATAGGAAGAACAACAGTTTCAAACAACCAGACCACCAGAATTCTCAGGGACTAAATCACCAACCAAAGTGTACACATGGAGGGACCCATGACTCCTGTTGCATATATAGCACAGGATAGCCTTGTCAGGGAATCAATAGGAGGAGAGACCCTGTGAAGGCTAGATGCCCCAGTGTATGGGAATTCGAGAGCAGAAAGGCAGGAGTGGGTGGCTCAGTGGGGGAACACCCTCATAGAGGCATGGGAAGGGGGGGTGGGATGGGGATTTCCTGGGAGGGGGAAAATGGGAAAACAAATAACATTTGAAATGTAAATTAAAAATATCAAGCCGGGCAATGGTGGCACCTTTAATCCCAGCACTCGGAAGGCAGAGGCATGCAGATTCCTTAGTTTGAGGCCAGCTTGGTCTACAGAATGAGTTCCAGGACATCCAGGGCTATACAGAGAAATCCTGTCTTGAAAAACCAAAAAAAAAAATCATATATATATATATGATTTTAATTTAATTTAAAAAATTAAAAGACTTCTAACCCTTCAAAAAATAATAGATAACACAAAGTATATCATTATATGTCCAGTTTTCTTTGGGGACAGCAATTAACATTGGGTAGCGTAAGGATCACAACAGACTTATGCTTTAGGCCAGTTATTTTTTAATTTTCTTGTCCCCCCCCCCCGAAGGCAAGTCTTCATAGCAAAGCAAAGCAGAAGTGAAATATACAGTAGAAAAACAATTCTTAATTTAAACTGGATGTGTATAGGGGTAGAGAGATGACTCCCCAATTAAGAGCTTTTCTTTCAAAGAACAATTCATAGCATCTACATGGTAATTGACAACCATCTGTATGAACGTATCCTTCCTTCTTCTAGCTTCAACTTGCACTTCATACTCAGAGTACAAAGACGGACATATAAGCAAAACACTCCTATACACAATGAAAATAATGATGGAAAAAATAAGACTAGGGTTACAAAATAATATTCTTTATTTTAATGAATGAAGAGTTTATTTTGTGAAGAGTTTGAGGTTTCATTTCATTGTAAGTTAAGAGAGCTGGTCATATTGCCTAAGCAGTCCGGAAGCAGAAACAGTGAATATTTATGCTCAGCCCACTTTCTACATTTTATGCAGTCTGGGATCTCATTCTACAGAATAGAACCACCCATAGTAGGAGAATCTTCCTACCTCATTTTTCATAATCAAGATAATTAACTTCAGGTCTGCCCAGAGGCTCATCTTATAGGTGATTGTAGATTTCATCAAGTTGACTGTTAATTTAGTTTTTAGGGTATATCTGTAGTGTATTTTGGTTTGAATTTTCTAATGAGTGGAATTAAATTAGTATGAAATAGAAAACTGAGAGAAAAAGAGAAAGAGAGAAAGCCATAAAATTGGGTGGATATGAAGGTGGGGAGGATCTAGGATGAATTTAGAGAGAGAAAAATATGAATATATAAAGATACAAACTAAGGTTCAAAATGGACTGTATGAAAAACTTTAATAAAGATAACTAACAAAATAACATTTATTAGACTATTACTTTGTGTAAGATTTAGATGTTTCAGAAGAAAGAGGAAGATTCACAAGTAGTTGTTTATAGCTAGAATGACTCTAGCTTCCAACACCATCACACTTCTCATCTCTACTCACAAATGCTGCAACAATTCTAAATACAGTAATACCTGTTTCCATTCTAGTTCAGGCATAGGCAAAGGACACAGTTTTGTTAGTGGAAAGCAGTGACCTCAACTGAATAAGGCTGATCCCAAAGGATTCTTACACAGGAACTCTGCAATAAATTCTCTTAATGTGTGACATCCAATTCCTCTTGGAAGACTGTGTGAGAAGTTATATATTCCTTTTCTACCAAGTAAATACAATAGCCTATGTGTGCAATAACTGTCATTACAAAATTTTCAGCTCAGCAGAAGGACTGTGAAATTCAACTCTTAGTTTATTGAATTGAAATTTAAGTCTGGAACTTTAATCAAATGCTTTGCAGAGATGCAAGTTTAACATATTAAATATCTCTCCAAATACTGTCACTTTCACAATTATCACAGTTTATATTAAAAACCTTTGCCTTTGCAAGGTATTTTCACTTGGGTTTTTGTCAGATTTCTATATGCTATTAGATAACTGTTCTAAATCCATAAAGCTCACTTCATATGCTAGTCTGCCAAGGAATATTAGAGGATTAAGAGGTTATTCTTTACACAATTAATTTTGCTTTTTTATATTGCTTAAGAAAATAATGTTGCCTCTCATGTTTAAAATATGTTTGTGGATTCACTCATTCAAAAACATTTAAAAATATGTATTATTCCTTGTAGCAATTTTTAAGAATATGGTAAAATTTAAGAATGCATAATCAACCTAATATGACAGTAAAGACCCTAAATGATTCTATATGTACTGAACCTACATGGCTGGAGAGGAGGAAATCTGAAAAACTAATCTCAAACTAATAAAGAAACCTATAATCTATTTTGTCTACCAATAAAATTTAATTTTCAATGACCCACTTTAGTTTAATAGATATTCTAAAGTATTTCTAGAATAAGATTATATATATTCTCTTAATTAGGTCAGGAACAGCATTTGATTTGAGCTTTAAATGTGAGTTTTGTTTAGCAGAGGGGAAAAAAAAAATACATTCCAGCAGAGGAAAGTATACTGAAGTAGGCTCAATGAAAGAATCGTTATGCTTGGGATTGTGACTCCCAATTCTATACCATAAGAGAATTACCTGAAGCATTGCAATTTGAAGAGAAAGAGAAACTGCTCCTCTACCAATGTCCTACATACCCAAATTTAAATTTTAAACGTTAGTGCTATTACTTCCCTGCTAACACTTATTAAACTCTATTATTTAATTTGTTTTGGGTCATCAGCTCTGCAACCTAAATGGTTGGGGACCTCATCAAAATTCCCACTGTACTTTTCCTGTCGATATATTTGTCCAGTTTTATTTAGCATTAACTCTACTATTTTGCCATTCCTGACAGAGTTCATATTAACAACTTTAGCAATATTTTACTAATTAAATCATCTCTTTACAATTTCTTACATGCATAAAATGGATTCTTCTTGTTCTAGCCCTAGATTTTCTCTTATCTCTTTCCCACCACTGTCAACCCTCTTCTTTCCCTACAAATCAGATTTGTTTTGATTTGTGACTCATTGAGTTTACATAAGGCCCTATGCCTGAACACAGATGAGTAGCTATTCACTGAAATTTCTTCGGTTAAGAAGTAGTTACACAACTGAAGAAAATAACTGCCATTTCTCAGAATGTATGGATTGACAAAATTTAACAGGGAGGGATGTGGTCCCATGAATTCCTTCCCCATCCATGATTAACTACTATGTTTATGGTTGTGATTACCATGTTATAAACAGAAGGTGCCATCTCATACTGCTTCTCTCCATCTCTGGTTATCCAATTCTTTCCTCTCCAGTCTTCCACAATGTTCCCTAAACTTTAGAGAGGAAAGTATAAATGTCTTGTTAAAGTGAGCATTTAAACATTATTTATCTTCAGAACCTTTTGTAGTCAATAGTCTTTGCATTCACTACCATTCACTGCAAAGAAAAAGAGTTTCCTGATTAAGACTAATACTGAGTTTCATCTACATATATATCAAAAAAAGTCTGACACCAAGTTTAGCAAAATAACAATAAACTTCCCATCCCAGAACACATCACTTTCCTAGATACATTTAATTAATTAATTAATTAATTCACTTATTTATTTGTGTTGGGGTATGTGTTTGTGTGTTTGTGTGTGTGTGCGTATGTGTGCACGCACACACGCTCATGTGTACACAAGCCAGCATGCTTATGTACAGGATAGAAAACAACTTGAAGAAATTCTCTCTTTTTACCTCATAGTTTCAAGGAACAAACTACAGTTACCAGACTTTGGAAAAGTGCTTCTATTCACTGAGCCAGCTTAGCCACATATCCATGTACCGATTTTTAATACCACCTCAGAATCAAAGACAAATCATTTCCTGTGGAACAGTTCAAATATCCAGTCAGTGATTTTTACTTTAACAAGAGTCTTGTCACTGTGGCATAAATGGTCTCATCCTGCCTGACAGTTTATTAATAAATTGGTATTGTATTTCATAGAATATGCTGATAGATAATACTGCTAAAATGGAGAGAGAGAGAGAGAGAGAGAGAGAGAGAAATACTGTGAACAGAAAAGCTTAAAGAGTGAGAAGAAGATCCAGAGCATGTGTCAAACAAAGGGACAGGAGGGAAAAGATTAACCATAATGAAGGCTATATTTAAAAGCCATATAGAAACATTTTATTTTATAACTTAATTAAAAACATAATTATCATACTTTATTTAAGAAGAAAGGGAATATCCTCCATGGCAGGGTAGTGCTACTCCTAGAAGCTATAGTTGTGGAAAAGGAAGACCACTGTTATTTGTGGGTGCTTCTTATATGCATTGTTGATGATGGAGGTCCAATAGCAACCTTCCCCAAACTAAGCTAGAAACTTCTTTTATATTGGTTACTTTCTATGGTTCATGAAGGTGCTATGCTGGCTGGTTAAATAGAAAAATAATAAATGTTATATAGAATTCTGAAATCTACTTATCACTAAATACTCAGAAAACAGTCAAAAAAACACAAAAAGGTATACTTTTCACTTTTTTCTGCTATTAATTGCACATATGCCTCATAATGTGGAAAACATACTGAATTTTACAGAACACATATGTAGGTTTACATATAATAGCCCTAATCAATTGATCATTTAGCTACACTGAGGTGATTGCTAACTAGTCACTGCCGAAAAATAGGCCCAAATACAAACACTAGGCCCATTAGTTATTAAGAGAAAATCAAAACAAAACAAAGGTTTGAATGCATAGTTCAGGTCCATAGTGATTAACAATGAAACAAGAACAATGACTTCAAAACATAATTAATCAATTTCATATAATTAGTCATCCATCCAGTATTAAGCAGAATTAAAAATGTCCCTATTCTTTTCCCACAGGAAGCCAAAGGGACTTCCACGATATAAGTAGCACACTATGCTTCAGACTTGCAGAAAGTATGGTTTTTACAACCACCCAGGGCCTGGAGAGATAGCTTGGTAGTTAAGAGTGCTTGATGCTCTTGCAGAGGACCTGAGTTCATTTTCCAGAACCCATATGTTGACTTAACCTGTCTGTAACTCCAGTCCCAGGGAAGGCAATGGACTCTTCATGTTTTAGTCAGCACCAGGCATTTATTCATCACACATACATATAGGCAAATACTTACACATATTAAGTAAAATAATTCTTCAATTAATTAAAATCATTTAAAATTAAGGCAATTTTGGATTTCTTTTGAATTATTTTCTTGTTATGAAATATTTTTGGGGTGTGTTTTGTTGAAATTGAGCCCCACTCATGCTCTAATTTCTTTACTACGTTCCCCAACAATTTCTCTCTCATCCCCATGGGCTCTTTTATTTTAAAGATTTTATTTCAGTGCGTGTGTGTGTGTGTGTGTGTGTGTGTGTGTGTGTGTACACTTTAGTATATGTGCCTATGAAGAAGAGTGGATGCCCCGAATTTTGGCATGGGTGACCAGAATTAAACTTACTTCCTCGGCAAGTACAGTATGTACTCTTAACCATGGAGATATCTACAGCTTCCATGTGTTCTTTTTAAAGAACAGTGACTTCACTAAATGATGTCATTATATTCATGGGTGAAGGACCATATGAGTAAGGAAACTATACAATTCCATCATGGTGGGAAATCATGACAGCTAGTACTAGGTGTAGAAATTGGAGTAGAATTCTCATCTTGCTACAAACTTCAAGCTGAGAGAATGAACAGAAAATACTGTGAATTTTTAAAATTCCGAAAGCTAGCCTCCAGCAAGGTGGTACTTCCTAAACAACTCTATGCAGCATCATCAACTGGTGTTCAAATGCTCAAATCAATGGACCTATACATGTGTGACAAATATTGTTATAGTTCACTCCCTCTAGCTCTTGTACTCTTTCTTTCTACCCCTTCTACTATGATAATCTTTGAGCCTTTGAAAAGTATACTATATATATCCAATTTAGAGATCATTGCCCACAGTTTCTTATTCTCTACACCTCGATATGGTGTGGGTCTTTGAAATAATTGATATCTATTACTAAAAGCAACTTTTCAAATTGGAGTTAAGAGATGTACACACTTATAACTATAAAGAATAGAACTTTGTTTCATCTCTGCTGGATAGCTTTCATAGTGCAGGGTGTTTCTATGTGCTTTCTTTAGGGAGAAAAGAAATCAGTCGCCTTATCATCTGTGAAATCTAAGAGTTACAATAACACCTGGCTTGCCCAAAGTATGTCTACTGGTATAAAAGTGACTGAAATATTACATAGATAACCAACTACTTTCTGAATGAATTAAAAAACCACTTCAAATGACAAAACTCATAACTGTTATCAGCAACTCATTTAAAAACCTGTGTTTCAATATATCCTAGGTACTAGGGGATAAATTAATACTTTTAACCTGCTAAATAGATATAGCAATAAGCTCTATCTTTTTCTTTCAACTGTGATTTCCAAATGAATTGTAATTTAACACAGCATACCAAGATCTTTTCAAGTTCAAGATCATTTCAAGTTAGTCATGTGAATTCACCAATGATATGTATCTTATTAAGGAATATTGATACATGAAATTAGACTAGACAGAAAATTACAATTTCCGTGTAAAGAGGTCTAGAGAACATATGATTTTAAATTTATAGAGCAAATAAACCATATAAACTACTGAATCTTTGAGTATCATCATTTATTACACTTATTACATTAAAAAAAAACCTTTATTAATCTGTTTTTTGACACCTTTGGGGTAAAACTCCAGAATGCAAACTAGACATAACAATTTAAGATAAAAGATGCTTTAAAGGCCATTTTATTCAGCATGGAATTCAGTCTGTGTATTTATAACAGTTTACATAGCACAGAACACATTGTACTGAGACCAATTTCTGTTTAAAAAAAACAGTTAAACTTGACCTTTTTCACTGAACAATCAAGTCAGTCAAAAATACAAAAATGAAACTAAATGTTGTGCTAAAGACTTATACACCTTGGTATGTTCTCAAAGTTCTTCCACATATTTGTTATGTGATCTTGGATAATTTACCCAAAACACTCTGACCCTGTTTTCTTATGTCTGAAGCACTTACAGATTCTAGATGTGTGATTAATTTTGAAATCTAAATACAAATATCTTATAATAAAGTGCTCTTCAGTCTATTCTTCTCGGTCTAATAGGTTCTAAAATTTTTACTTTCATCTTTGGAAAACCTACTTAGATTTATATACAGTTTGAAATGGAGCTTTTAAGTAACATGTATACAAGAAATTAAAGAAACCTGGATGGTGATGGTAATATGACACTGATTATTATAAATTCTAGGTATAGCCTATCTTTATTTTTTCAAATTAAAAATACTATGCATTTCAATCTTTAATTGAAAATAGATTCTTCTCTCATATAGTACATCCAAAGTACAGTTTTCCCACTCACTTGTCCTTTTCCAGTTCTGCCCTTACTTTCCCTGTCCCCAAGACTCACTTCCTCTTTTTGTCTCCTCTTCCAAAAAAAGTAGGCCTCCTAGAGATGTCACCTAAATAGTACAAAATAAGATTCAGAAAGACATGGCAAAAGTCCTCATACCCAGCCTTGCAAAGGTAACCCAATAGGAGGAAACAAGTTCCAAAATCAGGCAAAAGAGTCAATGATACACTTGCTCTGGTGTTAGGAGTCCCACAAAACCACCACGCTAACAGCCATAGCATATGCATAAGGCCTCATTCAGACCATTTTAGGCACTGTGTTTGCTACTTTGATACCTGTGAGTCTATATGAGCCCTGCTTCGTTGACTCTGTGGGCCAAAATAAAATATTATGTATTGTATGAAAAGAAGCATCGTGTTTCACTATGTGTGTTCCTTTTTATCTTACTTAATATCACTCTTTAATATGATAATAGAGTAGAACAAATAAGATTTAACACTGTAATTAAAGAGAAAATTAAGGTAATCCATATAGACCACAAAAATATGAGGTATCATTTGTAGAGAAAGTTCATGCAATCATGGTCACCAGAAAAATGAATAAGAAAGAAAACATGAAAATGTGAAAAAGAAAAATAAATAACAAAAACAAAAATAATATTCAACATATGTGTATGCTAACAAAAGGGAACTATGTTATTTACTCTGAGGATCACATTCTTGATTGATTCTGCATAATTTAATTTTGTAAAATTACTACAATATAATAGGATGATTGTACATACATATCATGGAAATGAGGCCCACCCAGAAAATATATAAATAATAGAAACTTATAGATACAGTATGTTATAGAAACATAATCTGCTAAGTGCTCTCACAGGAGAGGAAGAACATAATAATTGTATCTCATTAAAAACCTAATACCTGAATTTCTATTCTACTATGCACACTCCACCATACCTGCCATGTGCTTATGGAGAACTTACAAATAATGAATCTCAGTAAAGTTATTTATTAATAAAAGTGCAAGAAAAGTACAATCCATGGGAATATCAAAATTCATCTCAGAACTAAAGAATAATTGTCTTCCTGCTAATATATGTTGTAAATTGCAACAGAAGAAAGTTTTTCCCATTGACTTATTTATTCATTCACTTTACATCCCCATCACAGACCCCTCTCCCTGCCCTCCTCTCACAATATGCCTTCAGCTCACAGCTCCTCTTCACTTCTGGGAAGGGGGATATTTACCCTGGGTGCCAACTCACTCTGGCAACCCAAGTCATTGCAGCACTAGACACATCTTCTCTCCCAGAGGCCAGACAAGGTAGACAAGTTAGGGAAACAAGATCCACAGCTGGGCAACAGAGTCAGGGTAAGACCTGTACCAGTGTTGGGGGAGTACATGAAGACCAAGCTGCACTTCAGCCACGTATGAGCAGGGGGCCTAGGTCCAGCCCATGTATGCTCTTTGGTTGGTAGTTCAGACTCTGAGAGCCCCAAGGGTCTAGATTAGTTGACTCTGTTGATCTTTCAGTGCAGTTCTTATCCCTAGGGGGCCCTCAATAATTTCCCCAAAGTCTCCACAAGACTTCCCAAGCTTGGTCTCATGTTTGGCTGTGGGTCTCTGCATCTGTTTTAGTCATCTGCTGGGTGGAGCCAGAAGCAAGGTTTATTTTGCCAGACTATTGCACTGCATTTCATTATGAGAGATTATAATTATGTCAATGAGAAGAGATACATGTCACCAAAAACCTTATGTTGCCATCATCACAGACAAACATCAAATGAAATAGATTTAATGTGCTTTGTTTACTAGAGTCATCATTGGCCTAAGTAGTGCTATTTACTGAATAACAGACTTTAGTACCCAAAAAAGCTCTGCATGTGGTATGAAAACAAAGACAAACAAAAACTGGAAAAAGTGCTATTGACTTGCACTTACAAAAATTAGAACACAACTTTACCTAGCTTCATCACACAGAGATTTGACTCTAGAGTATTACTTTCACAACAGAAACCACTACAAAGCATGTTGTACTTTTAAAAGTTCTACTGTAGAGCACACACAGATTCTCACTATGCTGAAGCATTTGCACATGGATCCTCATAGAATATATGCAGAGGAGCAGTTTCATGTTTTAATTTGATTACATTGTCCTCATAAAATGTGGACAACATAGGAGGCTGTTTTAATATAGTCGAGTTCAGATAATGAAGTTACTAGGTTAGGCAAGTCAAGTGTTCTCCTGTAAAGTTTCATCACACATTCAATTTACCTTGATCTTGGACATTTCCATATCTAGAATAGTGAGAAAGAAAATTTTCTTATTTAAAAGCCACTAATTTATGACATTGTTTTACACAGGCCAAAATAGTTAAGACATTCTTGAGACTGTTCTGTTCTGTAAGTCCTAGGCAAACCTACAGCAATTCTTTCCAATAACACAATCACATATGGTACAGCACATACTTTGGTAGCTTCATTGCTATTGTTTTTCTATAGAATTTGATAGATTCAAGGTTAAGAAAACATCCTTCTTTAGTGAAATGATTTTCAATATATAATTGGAACTGAGGAGATGGCCCAGTGATTAGATGACTTAAATTTGTTTCACATGACACATGGTTTAGTTTCTGGCATCTACATTAAGGAGCTCAACATGGCCTGTGTTTTAGTCAGGGTTTGTATTCCTGCACAAAACATCATGACCAAGAAGCAAGTTGGGGAGGAAAAGGTTTATTCCACATTGCTATTTATCATCAAAGGAAGTCAGAACAGGAACTCACACAAGGCAGGAATTTGGAGGCAGGAGCTGATGCAGAGGCCATGGAGGGATGTTACTTACTAGTCTGCTTCCCCTGACTTGCTCAGCGTGCTTGCTTAGAGAACCCAGGACTACTAGCCCAGGGATGGCACCACCCACATTGGGCCCTCTCTACTTGATCACTAATTGAGAAAATGCCTTACAGCTGGATCTCATGGAGGTATTTCTTCAAAGGGAGGCTCCTTTCTCTATGATAACTTCAGTTTGTGTCAAGATGACACACAAAACCAGTCAATACAGCCTATAACTCTACTTCCAAGGGACTACATACCTTGTTACCTCTAACACAACCACACAGGTGGTATACCATAAGTACATTGAGACATACACACACACACACACAAATAATAAATCTTTAAATTTTTTATTATATATATTCATTATAAATCATCAAATATTGCATATATTTATAATTTAATTAATTAAACAATATCACCAATGTCAGGAATGAGAAACAGCTTTTAAGTCATTGGTGAGGGTAATACAAGAAACTTTTAATACATTATAAGATGTTGTTTATGCCATTTTTTTGACTCCCAGAGGTTGAAGGTAAACCCCTATTGAGGAAGGCACTACAAACTTTTGACAGAAGACTCACAGGTTCTGAGTTGGATTTAATTTGAAAGTTGTCTCCCTGAGAATGAATTTTCATGGGACCAGAAATTGTCACACAGACATTCAAGGGAGGAATTCAAGCAATATTCTGAACCAGCTATGGCACCTACAAATTGCAACAATGATCAGCATGGTATAATAACCTCAAAGGTGAAGAGTGGAATATATAATTTGGTGGTAATTCATAGCTCTCTAATTGGGCTGAAGGCCCACTCAACAATAGAGATAGAGAAACTATGCCTTGTACTGGAAGCTTAGCTATCTTCTCAATGATGGTAAGTTATGGATCTTGTAGGAGAAACTAAACCTGTCACTTTACTAAACAAGCATACTTCCTAATTATGTCTTTTTATTTATTTTTCATACTTTATTTACATTTCAAATGTTTCCCCTTGCCAGCTCTCCCCTTTGGAACCTCCCCATTTCCTCTTATACCCACTTATAAGGGTATGACTCAAACTGCATCAAGGAAACTTCTTTTTGCAATGGACAGGGACATTACAGAAAAATACAACCTGTTAAAATGCATAGATAAATTAATCATGGGGTAGCCAGCCTCAACTGATACATTTACAAAAAAATTTCTGCACCTAATTTTTAGAGAATAACTACACCAAATAGGGATGGAAACAGTGGAAAGATAGAGAACCAGAAAATATGCTTTGACAATGTAATTTTTAAGTCTAGGTTCCACTTGATAAAACACCAAGACAAACAGCAACTTTATGAGGAAAGGGATAATTAGTTTTACATTTGTAATTCATCATAAAAACAAGTCAGGACAAGAAAATACAGGGGGCTGGATTCAGAGACTGAAACAAAGTCTGTGGAGAAATGCTACTTACCATCCTGTTTTTATAGCATGCTCAGCATGCTTTCATACAGAAATCGTATAGTAACCTCCTGCCTCAGTCAGCAGCACCAACCATTGGACTGATCCCTCCCAAATCAATAATTAATCTAGATAATCAAGATAGACCGACAGGTAGGCCAATCTTTTGAGGCATTTTCTCAGCTAAGATTCTGTCTTCCCAAATAAGTCTGAGTTTTTCTCCAGTTGACAAAACCACAACCATATGAAAGTGACAACAGAGCTTCATACATGAAGTATCAACACTATGGCTGTCTAAATATGACCTAGAAAAGTACAGTACCAATAGACAAGCTAATAAATGAGGAGAAATCTCATGGAACCTGCACATAGATAAGTGATACAACAAAGCACACAACTAAGGGATACTAAGCAGGAGAAACAAGTCTTATTGAGGAAAGAGCCCTCAACTGTTTACAAACAGCCATGAAATCATATAGATATAAGTAACATTATATGAATGGAGAAACTTTTTAATTGGATATTTTCATTATTTACATTTCAAATGTTTTCCCCTTTAATGGTCTACCCTCCAATCCTCCTATTGCTTCCCCACCCACCCACTCACTCCCACATCCCAGCCTTGGCATTCCCCTATATTGGAGCATCGAGTCTTCACAGGACCAAGGGCCTCTCCTCCCATTGATGCCAGACAATGCCATCCTCTGCTATATATGTGGCCAGAGGCATGGGTCCCTCTTTGGTTGGAGGTCCAATCCCTAGGACCTCCAGGGAGTCTGGCTGGTTGACAATGTTGCTCCCCCCTCAGCTCCTTCAGTCCTCTCTCTAACTCCTCTATTGGGCAGCCAGTGCTCAGTCCAATGTTTTGCTGCTAGCATCTGCCTCTGTATTTGTCAAGCTCTAGCAGAGCCTCTCAGGAGACAGCTATAACAGGCTTCTGTCAGCAAGAACTTCTTGGTGTCCACAATTGTGTCTAGGTTTGGTGACTGTATACAGGATGGATTTCTCAGGTAGGGCAAGTCTCTTGATGGCCTATCCTTCAGTCTGTGCTCAAAACTTTGTCTTCATATTTCCTCCTGTGAGTATTTTGTTCCTCCTTCTAAGAAGCACTGAAGTATCCACACTTTGGTCTTCCTTCTTCTTAGGCTTTATGGTCTGTGAACTGTATCTTGGATATTCCGAACTCTGTGTGTGTGTGTGTGTGTGTGTGTGTGTACATACATATGATTAGATAGATAGATAGATAGATAGGCGATAAACAAAGCATGTGTTTTAGAAAAATAGCAGGAAAGGGTACATGAGGATTTGAGGAAAAAACGGGCAGGAAGAAATGATGTAATTATAATTTGAAAAATTAAAAATAATGAAATTTGAACTCAAAGGAAAGAAAGGAAAAAAACTTCAGTGGGTAAGGATGGTGTTTATGAGAATTTGAAAGTTTGTAGGGGAATAGTATTAAAATACACTATTTAAATTCTCAATGAATTAAGAAAATAATTTTTAAAATACAATAATTTTTATTTTTATTTAAAATATATTCCCCTTTCCTCCCCAAATATCTTTCACCTGTTCACATCACTCTTCAATTTCATAGCCTCTTTTTATTTAATTATTGTATATATTGTATATACAAGCATACCCTATACACACATATACATAAACACATGTATATATCCTGCTGAGTCTGTTTAATTTTGCTTGTATATATGTGAGTTTAAGAATAACCACAGGGTATTGAATTACCAATCATGAGGCTCATACCTGGGAAACATCAATTCATCTTCTCTCAACAGTCACTAATTACCTGTATTCTTTGTCTAGGGTTGCTGCACTCTAAGATGTCCCCCCTTCCATGCTAGCCTATCTGCTGGTATTCTCACTTTTCAGGTCTTTAGTCAGTGATATTGTTAGGTATCTCTGGTATTCCTGCAATTTCTAGGAGATACAATCTCACAGCCAACTTCCTGGCCCTATTGCTCTTAAAATCTTTCAATCTCCTTTTTCTGTGATATGCTTTCAGTCTTAGGTTAGTTGATTTCTGCATTTAACCACTCGTAGTTTATGTAATGGCTTTCATCTATTGCAAAAAGACATTTCTTTGATGAAGGATGAAACTACACTTATGTGTAGATATAAGGATAAGTTTTAATTTAATTTAAGAATTATGCTGGTCTTATAAAGTGATGCTGATAATAGATTCTCTTCCATGATCTGTAACATTGCTATCCTCAGCTTCTTGACTCAATTTCTAATACAGGGCATGATTTCCCCCCATATTGAGTGGCCATTAAGACCAATTATATAGTTGTTAACTGCCAAGATTTGAGTACGTTTAGAGGAATTTTACAGTGGTGCCCATTGTAGTTCATAGTCATCACTGCTGGGTAGAACTATTAACTGTCTTTCCTTCCTTAAGAGCTTATAGGGCATCTTCTTATAGAGTGAACGATAGTCCCCAGGAAGGAGACTTTCGGATACCATCTAGCTGGAATCTTCTGATCCCAGTGTCCAAAGTGTATGCAATCTTCAGCAACAGAAACTTACCTTGCCTTATAGGGGTGGGGGCAATCAAGTGCAACATCAATAGCCTGTATTTGGGAAGGGTCACTTGGACTACTCTGTACAAAACTGAAAAGTTACTCATGCTTGGTACTGAGGTTTTTGTTAGACACTCTGTGGCTCTTTTAGAGAGCATTGTCTGTAGGCATAAATTGTTTGCAACCTCCTTTTAATAAGGGTTAGACCTCTCTTCTAATCCACCACCCAGCAGAGGTAGTGGAAGAGAAAAGTTATTAAGATATGGGACAAGTAGACCTGTTCAACAATAGTTCTTTGGGGGCTAGCTCCTTCTTGTTTGGCAGCAGTTTAGTCCCATAACAAACACCAAATACAACCCAGCAGCTGCAGACAAGCCCCCTAGTCAGGCAGACACCAGGCAAGAACCAGCAGCTAAGGCCCAGTCCTTCTAGCAAGCAAACATCAGGCAGGCATAGTTCAATCCTGAAGAAACCGCCAGGCTTGCCAACCAGGCTGAGATGAGGCTGCAAAAGCAGCAAGCTGAAGAAGGAACCACAAGAGCAATTCCTTTGTACATTTCTCTCAATAGCAGCATTACCACAAGTTGAACTCAACAAGGATATGTAAGGTGAACCAATACCTACACATCTTTGGCCAAGAATAGTGAGGAGGAGCAAACCAAACTAAAGCTAAGTGCTTGTCACTCATTCTCTGTGGGGTCATATTTATACTCCTTCATCAAGTGTCCTTTTATGTTTTTGCTATATCTAAACATCCTTTCACTTGTGGCTGCTTCAGGAAAGCAATCTTTCATGTGTTTGCTTTAGCAAGACCTCCTTTCACCTGTGTGCCCCAGAAAAACTTCATTTGACATGACTAATTTTTCAAAAAACTAGAAGTTTCCACTTTCATTAACAGCCCAAGTAGTGCAACTTGATATAACTTAAGGCTTTTTCAAGCATCATTATTATTATCTGTGCCTCTTCCTTCCCTCTCCTCCTTTATTGCTGAAATATTATACAAGTTAACATTGTACAGTGAACAGTTCAAACTGTATTATTAACAAATAAAATCTGTGAAATTAATACATTACTGGTTCTGACAATATTGTTGCCATAAATTTCATAATTATTGCTTGTAGAATTGTGGTAAAACACATTTATCCTGGGAATTCCTCCCTTATTTAAACATACCAGTACACAGATGAATGGTTGCATCTTCTAAAAAGTATATAGAATGTCAAAGAACTGTCTATCCCTGAATCTGAATATTTGAGTCATGCATAAAAATAAACATTTAAAAAAGTACCATGGGATATGACATGCAGATTATACTATTTCATATATAAACAGCATCAGATTCATCTATAATATGTGAAGAGGTTAAAAACTTCTCCTGTCATTTTGAGTCATATTCAAGCATAAAATTTGGCTCCAGATATTACTTTGGAAGGAAAAAGAAATTCACATTTCAAATTGGGATACAGTATCCTTGAACTTATTTTTATGCCAAGTAATGATATCTATGTTTCATTTCTAAATCATATAACCATGAAGTTATTTATGAACTAAAGTGGTTCTGGCATATCAAAAGAGCAGTATTTACAGAAGGTTTCTCTAGTTAATGAAATGAATTTTTGACCTTCATTTTGGTAAATAACTTCATACAATACTTGTGTTTTTAAAAAACATTGATGCTTGGTCTAGTTTACTTCCATTAAAAAAAAAAAACAACTTTATGCATGTCATTTTCATAATCCAGACAAAAATCATATACAATTTCATGATGTGAATGAAGTTTCTCAGTAAGAATGAGTTTCTATATATCCCAAGAATTGGCAAAGAAGTACATAATATGATAAATGAGTTATTTCATATATTCTTATTTCAAAAGCACTTCTCATCAAAGACTCAGTGATAAATGTTTACATCATAGGTTTGGGGGGGTGTAGTGTGTGTGTGTGTGTGTGTGTGTGTGTGTGTGTGTGAGTGTGTGTGTGACTGGAATGTGTATAATAACTCCATGTGATACTTTTCTGTTTTTGTGATAAACCATCATTTCCACAGGAAATTATAGAGGGAAGAGTTTCTTTCAGTATATTGTTTCAAATTTATAAATGACCACAATGTTAAAACAAAGGATAGACCTCAATCAGAAGATGATAATCACATCTTGAATGACATGCACCAAACAGAAAGAAAACTCAAAATGGAAGGAGGAAATTTTCAAAACCCACCCCTATTATCACATTTTCTCTAAAAAGAACAATACAAAACATTCCTAACTGTTCCACCAACAGGGCACCAAGTATTCAAATGCTTGAGAGAATGGGAGACATTTTATTTATTCAAACTATTGCATTTCACACAACTATACGCCTTTGAATGTCTTTAAGTGCATCTGGATCTATATATTTATACAAATATAATCTTTCTAAGCAAAACATGAAGCTGGAAATATTTGTTCTTTCTGGCCATGGAACATCTCAATTGAATTTTTACATAGGGAAAACATTAAGGACATGTATTTCTCTTTTAAGGGAAGAAACTTAGTACATCATGCAAAGTCAAATTTATCAGGAACTTTCTTGGTAAGTAGAAGGAATACAAGCTAAAGAATAAATTAATAGAATAGAATAGAATAGAATAGGAGTAGAGCTGGGGAAGTCATAGGCCACAAGTTGGTGGAGATTATCACTAATATTTAGCTAAATTTGTACAGTGTCAGATTGTCTTCTCAATGTCAGTGTTACTTATTTGTAATGACTGAAGAGATCAAGTCTTTGTACTTTATATAGACTTATAAGAGAGTGAGAGATATCAGAGAGTTACCCTATAACTGTTCTGTACTAAACCCAGATAAAATGTAGTCAAGACTGACCAAGAAAAATTGAATTATCAGAGAAATAGGTGATCTTTGGTTATTATACAAAATAATGAATCTGGATATTTGGGAAAAGTGATGCAATCAGTTATCTGTGCTCTGGTAATAACTGTATGATATTTGAGAAATAACTTACCTTCTGAGATATTAAAATTTCTCATTTAAATTAGGTAAATAAGATTGAGCCACTTACTGTACAGAATCTTTCTAAAGATGAAAAAATTATGTAGGTTTCAGGGCTTTGCAAGCTATAAGGAGTTGAAAACAAGTAAGTAGGCCTACAGCAATCCCTACTGCATCAAGGACTGAAGCTGATGATATGGTGGTTCTCTGTTTGTCTGAGTTAATGAAGAAGCAGTGACCCCGCCCTTTGTTGGAGCTTACTCTTCCAAGTATGGATTCCTGTGAACAAACGATTTAACACAGCTGCTCTGATCTTCTGTAGTCATTTAAAAAATAAATTTTTCTCCTTTCTAATAATAATATATTAGCTTTCGCCTGATGACCAAATTTCAGTGTCAGTAATTGTCTTCTTCCCAAGTATTTATTAATGGTGTTCAAAAGGTTAATTAGTTGTGTGCCAAATACTAAAGTACTTAATGGAGGTAATCAAGCAAGACAAAATCAAAATGTACACCTTTGGTGAATTATTAGATAGATAGTTCTTATGAACAGCCAAAGAACTGACAATTTCTATTAGCAATCTCTTTATATAGAAATATTTATATTTTATATTTATAATATATATATATATATATATATTTTAAAGGCAAACTTGTGGTGCTTTAATTTTAAGGAACAACTGAACATACTTTAAAATTTATAAGCCATTTCAAATAAATAAGGCTAAGACTGTCAATACAGTGAATATTTCAAAACATATCCTTGGAATTGAAATGAATTGCTAGAAAGGGGATGTTTCTGTTTGTAGTAACTTAAATGGAAAACTATATTAGGATACTGCTATCCTTTAATGTTGAAATAGATTTTTCAGTTTTCAGCTGGTGTATCACAGTGGACATTTTTTCTTACACATATTATAATGATCCATCCATTGGAAATTAATTCACATTATATAAGTAAATAATATCATATATAGCTACTTTGAATTAGTTTGCTTATTTTTTAATTTTTGACAAACTTTTTTTTGTTATTTTAGATACATTTACTACAAGTAAAAAGTGAGATTATAGCAGCAAGACTGTCATAATATTAAGTGATTAGTACATGAAATTGTCAGCAAATCTCCATTAGTTTACCTCTAGGAAAGAACATTTTATTTTAAGATGACTTACAACTTTTTAAATCATTTTATACCACACAAACATACAAACACATATATTGTCATATATCACACAACATTAGGGAAATATTATGAGAAATATGTCAGTCAAATTTGACATAATATGAACATATAAAAGTATATCTAACTTGTTGGCAGATAGCAAAGGTTATACTCCAAGAATATAGGATATATCCTATTCTATTAAACTACTAATTTGTATGGAACACTGTAGGCTACTGTAAACCCATGATTATTGGTGTCTATAAACATGAAAAAGAGTGAAGGTGAAAATATTGCAAAAATGTAAGGTGTACCTATAGAAAGCCATTACCATAACAGAAACTTACAGAATTACACATACTTCTTGCTGACAGGTAGAGTGAATGATGAGTATGGAACTATCAGACAGTATCATATACTGTTGTATACTTTATAAACACTGCAGTAGGAAATAGTGAATCTATTTAGATAATTTTAATTATTCACTAAATTAATCCAAGCTCATTTTGAAAAGGTAAAAACCCAGGTTGAAGTACAAAAGCTGAAATTTTAGAAGTTTCTAAAATAATCATCAAAATTTTAGTTAAATTTCATCCAAAACTAACATTAACACATATACTCACACACACACACACACACACACACACACACACACACACACACACACTGTTCTGAACCTACACATGGTTAGAAGTATAGTTATGCATCACCACTTTCTTCTTCTCATATCTTTCCATGGAAGTTCTTCACAATGAAACACATGCAGTTCTGTCATGTTCATTCTTGATCCCAGACTTGTTTCTGGATCACTGGTGAGGATGTACCTGAAGCTCTTGCTGAACAGGTGCCAGTATCTTCAGAAAGATAGTCAAGGTCAATTTTCTTTTTTCATTTTCCATTACATATTGGCTTGTAAATTTATAATGAATATTGAACATCCTTCTCTATGGAGGAAGGTCTTTCTGTGCTGAGATATGTTTAGAAGTATTTAAGGGTCTTCTTAAATTAAGTGAATTACCTACTTGTTCTTCTTTATAGGTTGTTAGAGTTATGTTTTCTCTTATTACTTCTTCAGTCATGTGGTCATCACCAAGTTCTAGCCACCCCTCAATTATTTGGGAAATATGAGTAAAATCTGCTTCATTTAATTCTCATCCACATACAGGCTAGACTTGTTTTCCTTTTCCATCCAGAACCTTATTGAATTTGTATGCCTCTAACCTTTGGAAAATCCTTTATACTCATGAAAAAAATCTAAGTGATTTTGTCCCAGATGTCCTTCATGTACACCTTGGTGACATCATTCTATTTGACTGCATGGTTACTGATATAATAATTAGTATGTAAATCTATACAAAATTATATCAGTAATTTCTCAATGTTTTCTTTTTTACCTGAATAAATAGAGTGGAAAAGTATCCTCCTCTAAGAGTATATTAAAGGCTTGTCTGTAGACAGGTGATGCAGACCTATTATCTGAACACTTGAGAGGTTGATTGCAGCAAGTTCATACCCAACTTAGGCTACATATTCCAATCCCATCTTGAAGGAAGAAAAAAGCTATAGTTCCTTGAACCATTCATTAGAGAAAAGGAAATGTCTTTAATGTTTAAAGGGAAACACTTTGATGTGCATATAAAGAATCATCTATCAACTTGGGAGGCAGAGGCAGGCAGATTTCTGAGTTCGAGGCCAGCCTGGTCTACAGAGTGAGTTCCAGGATAGCCAGGGCTATACAGAGAAACCTTGTCTCGAAAAACCAAAAACCAAAAACAAAAAACAAACAAACAAAAAAACAAAAACCAAACAAAAACCAAACAAACAAAAAAACCAATGTATCAAAAAGAAACACACACACACACACACAAGAAATATGTTCCTGAGTATTGTAAACAACATGCAAAACTATGAATGACAGATGCTATTCTGCAGTGTATGTGTCCATTTTACTGGCATAGCAATAAAGAAGGTATCTTGGAAGATACTGTCCATCCTCATTGGCTGTTAGTTTTGCCAACAGTATACTAACTGCACACTTTCTGATATCAATGAATTCCCTGGGGTTCTCTATGTGCAGACTAGACAGTGTTTTGAGTTTTAATTAGTATCCCTTTGATGTCTTAATAAAATTGATAAAGAGATATATGTATTCTATGAAGGTGTGGGGAGGTGTGGGGGAAGGGTGTGCCTCAGTGGCCCCATGCTGAGGTATCCCTTCCCTGTGAGGGACCAACCATACCATGGTATAGTACAGAATAGAGCTTATTCAGGGCATGAGGAGGGGAGCTAAGAGGGTAGTAGAGGCAGAGAAAGGCAGAGAAAGGGAGAAAGTAGAGAAGTAGAGAAGTGGAGGCAGGCCATGACCAAGTGGAGAGGGGGGAAGGGAATGGGGAGAGGTAAGAGATAAAAGATGCAAGAGAGAGGCAAGAGTGAGAGAGCAGGGGGTGAGCAGCCCCTGTTATAGTGGGCCAGGCCCACCTAGCTGTTGCCAAGTAACTGTGGGGAAGAGCATACCTGGCTGTTGCTAAGTAACTGTGGGGTGGAGTTTAGACAGAATGCTAATACCCTTAACATTTAAATTGAGTAGTAACTTGTTCATGGATGAAAGTGGTATAAAGTACTGGACTCTTAACTGAGGAGATTTTTATCTATCCTGAGGATTTGTCCTAGCAAGTAATTTTTCATCTACAGTGTATCCAAACTTTTAATTTTTTTGTCATATATTTTATGCCAACATGTGGAAACTTACCATTCATTTTCATATTATGTATGAGTAAAACCACAATGCTTTCAGTAAACTCGACATGATTGTCAGATACAGCTTTATTTTTTCTTTAACAGCTAATGCATTTTGTCTCTCTCAAATGCAATCAAGTTGTTACAAGGTGTACACTCTTTTTTTTCTTGTCTTCAATCTATGTAATTAGGCATTTTGCCTTATGTAATATAGGATATTCATTTTGTGTGGTCTCTTTGTCTTTAACCTCACAGACCTTTTCAAACTTTCTATTTTTTTCTTTTCATTCTATGTTGAATGTGATATTCTCTCTCTGTCTGTCTCTGACTCTGTCTCTCTCTGTCTCTGTCTCTCTCTGTCTCTCTGTCTCTCTCTCTCTCTCAATTTTTCATATATTATATTTCTACTATAGTTTCCCCTCCCTACTCTCCTACTAATCCCTGCCCCACCATCTCTCCTCTCCCATCTATTCCTCCTCCATTTCCCTTGAGTAAAAGGCAGTCTACTCAGGGATGTTAACCAAACATGGCATATCATGTTGCAGTACGATGAGGCATATCTCCTTCTATTAAGGCTGGACAAGGCAACCAAGGCTATCAAGAAGCAGGAAAAAGAGTCCGGGCCAGTCCTTTCTCCCACTGATAGGTGTCCCACAAGATTACCAAGCTACATACCATAACATATATGGAGAGGACCAAAGTCAGATGTACACAGAGTCCCTGATCATCAGTTCAATGTCTGTGAGGCCCTATAACCCTGGCTAGTTGATTATAGAAACCATTTCCAGGTGATATCCTTCAACCCTCTTGTTCCTACAATATTTCCCCACCCTTATCTGCAGTATTTTAAAGCTCAGCTTAATGTTTGGCTGTGTGGGTCTCTCCATCTGCTCTCATCAGTTGTTCGATGAATCCACCTTGATGAGGATTATACTAGGCTCCACTCTGCAGGCATAACAGAGTATCATTAGTAATAATTTCCTTGACTTGTAAAATGTTTATATTATAGTATGTATTATTTGTTTGTTTATTTTGTGGGTCATGTTGCTTCTACACTAGGTCTCTGGGCTATCTAGCCTCCTCTGCTTCTTGGACCTCCAGGCTGTGTAAAACTTAGGTTCACACTGATAGCATGGGTCTCACTAAAGTTGGATCTGTCATTAGTTGGACAATCCCACAAATTCTGTGCCACTTTTATCCCACCACATCTTGCAGGCAGAGCAAATGTTAGGTTAAAGATTTTGTGGATGGGATGGTGTCCTAACACCTTCACTGTAAGTCTGGCTACAGAAGATGGACAGTTTAGGCTCTGTATCCCCTATTACTAGGAGTTCTATTGTTAGGGTCCCCCCTGTAGATTCCTGAGAATTTCCATTGCTCTTCATTTCCACCTTACCTCTGAAATGCCCCCTAAATCCAGTCTTCTCTCCTTCCTGTCTCCCAACCTGCTTTCTCCTGTTTTTACTCCCACCAACCCTCAGTCCACCTGTGAAATATATCCTATTTGCCCTTCCCAGGAAATCTATGCATGATCTACCTCAAGACCAAGCTATACCACTCCTGGGCATGTACCCAAAGGACTCTTCACCTTTCCACTAAGACATTTGCTCAAATATGTTCATAGTAATTGTATTAGCAATAACCAGAAACTGGAAACTTCTTAGTGCCCCTCAACTGTAGAATTAAAAAAAAAATGTAGTACATTTTCCTAATGGACTTTTACTCAGTTGTTTAAAAAGTAGCATAATAATATTTCCAGTCAAAGGAACTAGAAAAACAATCATCCTGAGTGAGGTAACCCAGACCCAGATATCAGTGGATATCAGCTGAAAAGTAAAGGATAATCATACAATCCACAGGCACAGGGAGGCTAAGTAATAAGGAGGGTTCAAGGGGGAAAACAACAGGATATTCTTGACTGATAGTGAGAAGCAATGCTCACTGACCTTCCAGCTTTGTTCTCTTTAATCATCTTTTTATCCCTGGCTCTGTTAAATTACATGGCTGCCTTATGGCAAACTCTGTTGTGCATAGTCTATGCATAGCCTCTATGAGATTAAATCAAGCAAAAAAGAATGAGAGAACTAACAGTAAACATGAGATGTATAGAATTGCTCCTCAACCGGAAGGTTTAGACAGGTATAGGCTTTTAAATTAAGTATAAGGCATAAACTTACAATTTGCATTACATAATTTTATATAGCAAATACATTGTCAAGAGATAACATTGTCATACTTGTATATTATATAATATACACGTTACAGGTACCATAGTTTCATAGAACAGAAAACACACTAGGTTTGCTTACACAGGCAGCATGACAGATATGTGCATAATGTACTTTGCTACAATAGTAGGATGTATGTCATGTTGCTGAATAGGCATCTCTCATTCCCATTATAATCCCCTCAAATTATACTCACCTATCTAGAGTCTGTTATTGACCAAAACATCTTATATCTCAAGAATGTATATCCAGATATGAGTAGTTTTGAATGTTGTTATACATATTTCTAGCCAATTATTTCTTTTACTCTAGCAATAATGACACTGAAAGTTTAAGAGGAAGAGAGTAGCTAATTGAATAAAGAGGAATAGAATGCTTATTCTGTGTACTTTACAAGATATTTAGACACATATCACAAAATAAGATGTACTTGTATAGAAATAGAATGAAATTAATATAAATTACAAATATGCTGATCACAAATTCATCAGTTCCCTAATACCCATGGAAGAAGAGACACAGTGGTATCCGATAATCCTATTAGAAAAAAGGATGTTGATATTTCTCTAGAGATAACCTTTTCCCAGCAGCACTAACTTTAAATAACTATATTATTCAGTGTCTCATTTAGAGGAACTTGGTAAATAAAATAAATAACCATAAAATTATCCTGCATGGAAAATAAGCATTAAAATTCACATACCTGATACTGTAAGCACAGTAGGAGTTAAAATGTCCCATCATGTCACATCATCCAATTTCCTGGTGGTTTCACTTGTTTTCCCTTACAAGAACCAAGTGGAATACACATGAAGTCTGTGATTCTTGAAATGCTTTCCCTAAATACTACATCTGGCACAAGATACATTGCCTAATGGTATTGGTGAATTAAATGTGACATTCTTAATGGTACTAAGCAAACAGGAGGTAAAATGTACAACACACATGTAGCCGCCATATAGCAATTTAAAATATTATAAACAAGCATATCTGTGCTTATCTAAATAAAATGTTCTTAGAAAAAGTTATAAAATTCTGGCATTTCACTAAGACTCAAAGCAACACTTGAACAGGTGTCTATTAAACCAGTGGCTGACATCCAAGCTTCATGAAAAAAACATTTTTACTGTGTTCCCTTCCTTATCTCCAATTCACCTACAAATTGAATCATTTCTTCCATGCTTTAAATGAGCTGTTGTTGGTAAGGGAAGTCACAGTCTCTGTTTTTTAAAATCAGTGAAAAAATTTAGTTTCCATCATAATTCTTTCATTTGTTCAACTTTTTAGTGAAAAGCTCTATGCCATGTATTATGTTTATAGTTAGCAAAACATACATAAAGTAAAATAATTAAAATAATAATTATATTGAAAAGTACAATGTGAGATAGGAGTAAATAATGAAAGATATCACATAATCAGAATTAATTCATCTGGTTTTCATCAGTATTTGTTTTCTGGAGCACCGAAGTCTCCCTAAATACATTTTTTTGTTTGATTTCTTTCTCAGAAGACCTACTGTGTTTAAATGTTTTTCAAGAACAAGAACAACAACAATAACAAAACCCTTTTCATTTTGGTTTATACTTGCCATCCTGGCATGGTTATTAATAAAACCACATAAAAATATTTAAATCCAGGTTTGGACCATAAATGATAGTTTATTCTGCGAGGTAACATCCGGGTGACATAATTGTGTGTGTGTGTGTGTATAATTACTGAGTTCATAATCTTTGATCTTTAATTTGATACTCTTTTTGAATCTGTATGTTTAAATGCCTTCTAAGTAAATATAACTGTATCTCTTTTGGGGAGTTCAGGCTCAGTATGGTCAAAAATGAATGTAATTTTTGGTACCTACAGTTCAGCAAATCATTAAAATGAAAAACCTGACACTCAATTGTTAAATGTTTCCTATAGATAAATCCTTATTGTTAATCACTACAATCTCTATTTTTAATTCTAAATCTTAAATTACGGAAGAGCTTTCTAAGCCTGTCCAGACAATGTGTCTCACAAAATTCATGGCAACTGTTTCCTAAGATTGCATGTATCATTCCTGCACATAAGTCTTTTCTTATTCCACAAAAATAATCAGTATAATATTTATAATCATTATTAATTTATAATCACTCTCTTACTGAAAAATTCTATGACTTCTAATTGAGTTAAGACAAAAGAATATAAACTTCATCACATCACATTCCTGCCTTTACTTCTAGTAATCAAGATAGCTCTGCTACAGAACAGAGGCAATTTTGTCACATTAAAGTATTTCTCTCTAACATGTGCCAAACTGCCTGGCATACTGTAGGTAGAGAAGTGTCTTTAAATATATTATTGTATTCTTAATAGTTTTCAGATCCATTATACTGGTACTCTAGATTGAAACTTAAAGACCCACAGGTTTATCCTTTCTTAGAGGAGAAATTTCTGCCTAATAGAAATATCTGCTTTGCAGTAAACATGGCCCAGGAATTTCTGCTATGTAAATTTGTTTCTCTCCTTTAAATAGTTAGTGTTAACTTATGTGCCCTTTGTTTAATATGTCAAGGAAATTTTGTGTTTTAGTTTGGCAAGTGAAATTATCAGTGGTAACAAATCCATATGAATAATTTTTAGGAATATGAGGTATATTTGTTAACTATGATCATGAGAATATTTAATATAATAACAAGAAAAATGTGTTTCCATATCGAAGGAAGATATTGCTTAAAGTTTGGGAATACTGTTTTCCATAATTTAACACTAGAAAGAAATGAAAAAGAGGAAAATTCTAAAGAACTTGTTTCTTGCTGTTATTGTGGATTGCTTTTAGTCCCGGTGCTTGAGGAACAGATACTTATAATATATATTTTTCTTCAAAGTTTGAAAATGTTTGGACAGAGGTTTAAGGAAAGTGTAGACACAAACTTGATTGGAATGTAGATATAAAACCATTTCTATTCCCAAATAACATTATGTGGACATTTATACGTGTTCTAGCATCCTGAGGACCAGCAACATCTACATGCAACATATTCAACAAAAGTAAAAATTTCCATTTAATTAATTTTAGTCTTTGTGAATTTCTCCAAGGGGGATAATGTGCAGCATGTATGGATCAATGAGAGTAAGAGACAATGAAGAAAAAAAAAAAAAACAGGTGTTTTACAATCATTTTGTAAATACAGTTAACATTGTTTTGTGTATTTATGAAAATGTCTTCAGAAATTTTTAAGAGAAAAGATAAAATATAATCAGCTTACCTAATGGCACTCACTTTCTGGCTTTTGAAAGAAAAGAATAAATGTGTGCTATATTGGCTACTTTTTAATGATAAAGTTTGTTGTATTTGGGTAATTCTCTTACAATTTAAATGGGTATACTTTTTAATTATACTTAATACATATGAAAACTTGAAAGGACAATACACCAAATTTAACAAAATATTTTAGAAGCATGGAATGTTTAACTATTACAACAGAAAAAATTTTAAAAGTTAGTATATCACGTTATGCAGTGACTCTCATGAGGTCACTCAGCTAGGTTACAAAAGGAATACATGTTTTCTTTTCAGCACACTGGGAAAATTTCATGACATATCTAGAGCAAACTAAGTTTTTTTTCTTTCTAAATTTCTGTGGCAAAACACTCCAAATTTTAACTGTGAATTTTATTCTGTGTCTTTAATGTAAAAATAGTTATTACTATTAAGATCTATTTGACCGTTTATCAAATTAATGACACAAATCAATAATAGCATCCTCTTTACAAACTATCTCACCGTGGACAAATCCTTACATTTATTACTAAAATATCTGGAGACACTAGCAGAAGAAATCAATTTACACATAAGTTAGGCCAGCATAAAGATGAGGCAAACATGCAGAAACTAATCAATTTCATGGGCTGGAGGTCTAAAGTGAGACCAACAGCCAACAGTCCAACAACTAGTGTTCAAAATGTCATGGTAAACTAGATTTAAATTTGGTCAAAGCTTATATACAAGTAGAAGAAAACTCATATGTGAATTATAACACTGTCATTGCATTCTGGCATGTTATTAATTCTACATGACCCATCTGATGTAGAAGAGCGAAGCCATTCTTTAAAATTGTAGAGTGTGAGAGTTGTCCTAAACACTGAAAAAGAATTTCATTTTAGGTATAATTCAAACTGATACTACAAACTGTCTCTAGCAATGATTTAAAAATTTTACAAAACCACATCTACTCAAGAAAATTATGTCTGAAAATGATTATTCACATATGCCACAGGTTTATAGGATGAGAAATGGGTATGAAAAATAGTTGTATAGTGTTGGCAAGGACAACAATTAAAAAAGGAAAGCTTCCACTTGGTAAAAATCTCCAAATGAATTAAATCTTATAGTAGAATCCAGGTTTAGGTGTTGCTCTCTAGTTATGCTGACTACATTGGATAGCACTTGACTAATAACTACATTTAACTTTTACAATTTATCATAAAAATCATCACAGTCAGAAGCTCAATGAAGCTGAGAAAAGTGAAAATGACATTTTTTTTCCTAAAAAAAAATGAGTTAAATCTTAGTTTTTGCTTCACTTGTAATGACACACCTAAAATATTTAAATGAACAAAAACATCTCCTTGGCTTTTGCTTGAGGGCACAAGTGGGTTCTTGGCACAGCTTCACATCTCATCAGTGATGTGATTGTCCAGAGGATGTTGTTTTCCATTTCTCCCCAGGCTATGTTGGCCACTGTCCCAGCTGATGGAACCTCAATGCTATGTAGGTCCTTAACTGAGGACAAGCTGCTGGCATAATCTGTGCCAAAATTATAGAAGAGAAGTGCCATGCATTTTCCTTGCATGCCACTTTGATAGCAATTTTGAAACAATTAAAGCAAAAGAATAAAAAGCATTCACAAACAGTATTTAAGGCCACCCTGGGCTCCTTATTTCAAAATAATCAGCAACAGCAACAGTACTAGTTCATACGAGCTTGTTTAAAAGCTATGACATTTTTGTTATTATGTTTTCTACTGCTTCTTTTGTTCTTTTAAGATTATAATATAATTAAACCATTACCTTCTGCTGTTTTCTCCCTTCAAATCCTTCCATGCAGCTTCTTCATTCTCTTTCAAATTAATTATAGTCACTTTTTCATTAATTGTTGTTACATGAATATATGTTGAGATGTGTTTTTATTTAATCTTCTATTGCTTCCCTGAATTTGTGCAATATACAAGTAAAATCAGGATACTTTGGAATAATTCTAGCAATAGAAATGTGTTTAGAGCTAGAGCACCTGGCACACAAGTTGCTCTCCCACTAACCATTTTAGGTACAGGAAGCAAGAATGTATTCAACACTAAAGGTTCAGTGTGCAAAAAAATGAAATAACATGGTTTAAGGTTTTATTGGTATTACCTTCATGTTTGATGACTGATCATGGTTGATAACTTGACTATATCTGTTATTAAGGAAGCAAACCTCTGGACATTCCTTAAAGAATTTTTCTTAGAATATTTGAAGCAGGAAGATTCATTCTAAATCTAGGTGACAACCTAAATAAAAGTACATGAAAGAAGGAATTTTTAATTTTTGCCTGTTTGTATTTACTCTCACTGACAAGTTCATTTATCTTTCTACTGAAGCGTTTCTTCATGAGTAGTACAATCAACTTCTTTAGATTTTCAGTGTTGACTCAGGGTATCTTGTAGGCCTTCAAAGCCACACTAGGAGTTTGAGGACATTCAATCCTATGAACTGCTAACCTATTGGATATTCTGCCCCTCTGGTGTATGCAACATTTAGAACCACCAGGAGCACACCCTGTAAACCAATCTAGTAAATCCCATATCCTTAGGAATGTCATACGAGAAAGAGAAAGAATGGACATTTGAGAATTAAAACACAGAAAGCAAAATGATTGAATATATAAACAATAACATATATATTATTCCTTTACATATGAATACATTCATCATATCAATTCCATTCCTTTAGAGAACCTGGATTCAAACACCACACTTTTTTCTTAATTCCCAGGACATAAGAAAGTACTTATAACTAATTTTTTCCTTGATAAAGAAGAATCTGAGTTTTAAGTAGTTATGTAGCATGTGAGAAATCACACAATTAGACAACTAGGTTTTGGATAGGAGTATCTTTCTATCTTATTTTACTTCCCTTGCTCTCTTAGGCTTCTTGCTGTTATTGAGTCAAGTAGTGGTAGCATAGCCAGTAGAATTTAGAAAAGCTTATGATTGATCTAGTAGTGAACAGTGATGGAGAGCTACATTGATTTCATGCTGTGATTTAAGGTCCATTGAGCATTTGAGTGAATATTTTTATAATCAATCAGATGGTCACTTTTGAAATAGATAGGAGAAAGGGGATAGTGAGGAGGCGTGATTTATCTGTCATGGCAATTGTGAAAATAAGGGAGGAGAGAAAGTCCAAATGGACACAGAATGAGGTGGAGTTTCTCAACTGAATGCGTTCACTATGATTTAAAAAGCAAGTAGTTCAACAGAGATGTAATTCTTGGAATAAAAAGAATGAATACTTGAGAAATAAAATACAAATACATAAATAATAGTTGATTCAAGAGCAAGAGAGACGGAAAGTATACATTTAGGTCTCTGGGTAACTACATAAGTACAAAATAAACTGTAGTAGTACTAGTGGTACTAGTAGTAGTAGAAGGAGTAGTAGTAGTTGTAGTAGCAGTAGTATACTAATAAGCATGGAAAGCAATAATATAGTTAGAAGTAATGTAACAATATCCAAATGAACACTGAATCATGATAAATTGGTAGATTGGTAGTTTTCTTACTTCATAATAACGTGTCCCGAAATACAATCCCAAGCACCTTCGCCCAAAATACAATAAAAAATATGATATAGTAAACCTCTAGGAATTATAATTTTTAAAGTTTCCATTTAAAAGAACCATCAGATGCGCAAGATTTAAGAGTCTTCATTTGCTCCAAGTCAAAAAGCCATGGATGATATTCATGTGTTAAAATTTTTAAGAAATTCTTCCTGGTTATAAAGAGGGTTAAGGAAAATCTGAAAGACGTTTTAATCTGATTCACACTGATACAGACTAAAGCACTGTTAGAAGAAGTAAGAGAGAAATAAAATGTATGTAAACATGTGTTGATTTAGAAGGTGAGGAATGTGAGAAGAAACTGTAATTCTGTACCCTGCTTGCACATTGGCAATTTTGTATAGACTAAACATGTTCAGAACTTATCAATACGTTAAGAGAGTGGTAGAAATTGGAAAAATTAGAAAAACACAAAAGCACTGCAAGCTGGCAGAGCTCAGTAGTGTTGCCTCACTTGTGAATGCAAATCAGGAAAATTGACCTATATTTAAATCAAGTTGTCACTTCTGTTTGAAGGCCTCTGAAAATATTTTATTTATTATTTCATTCAACAAACATTTGAGAGAATTTTATCACATTCATCCTTTGAAAGTTGTCTCCACTGTGCTTGACTTGATTTATCATATGAGCCCAGTCTTATTTTAGACTATCTCCGTGAAGAAGCCAAGCAGTGACTTTGCTCTCATGAACTCAACTTGCAATGAAAAGTGGTAAACATATTTTCAAATACTATAGATGGTGTAATTAAACTACAAAAAATTCAAGATTGCTATTTTATTGAAAAGAAAAAATAAAACTTTACCAATAAACATTCTACACATGATATTCAAAAGATCAGGCTAAGCACACATGGAACGTTGCTCATAAGGTTCTACTCCTAGCAGGGAGCTGGGTGCAGTCAATGGCTGATGGAGGAATAAAGTCATTTTTGTCTGTTTCATGGATGAAAAGATGCCTCACGGTTAAGAGAATTGACTGCTCTTCCAGAGGTCTTGAGTTCATTCTCAACAACCATATGGTGGCTCACAAACATCTGCAATAGGATTGGATGCCCTCTTCTGGTGTGTCTGAAGAGAGCAACAGTGAACTCACGTACATTAAAAAAAAAGTTTTAAAAAAATTATATTTTTCTGTCTTGGAGAGAGAGACTGGATGGAGTGAAGGGAGAAGGGAGAGGAGGATTCAGTCAGTGTATATTGTATAAAAGAAGAATAAATAAAGAGAACAACCAAAAGTAAAGCTTATTTATAATTGTGTATATGCATCTGATGTTCTATGATAAACTCTGCTTCCATCCCTTTGCTTACAATCAATCTTCTATCATTACCACCACTACTCCATCCTGATTTTGTGTATTCTATCATTTTATTGTTTAAAGACCAGTTATTTTCACTTAGTTCTCCCAGTATGTGCATGAGTTTTGGGCCACCTACTTAATCATGGAAGGAAGAGTCATTGTGCTTCAGGGACTTGGCCTCTAGTAAGTTTACCATGCTCCAGTGAGTTTTAAAAATAAAATAAAATAAAAGGGCATTGTTACTTTTAAAGTGGGCCTCCCAAAAGGCACTGCTGCTGACAGTGTCCCAATTGAGAGTCTGGGCTCCTCTCAGGCTGCCCACAGGCAGAAGGATTGCTATTGTGTAAACAAAACCCAAAACTCAGCATTCCTCAGAAGTCTTGACAAATAAGTTTTTGTTAGTCAGGAAAAGCCATCCATCACTTACCTTTTTCACCACCAATGGTCAACCATATCAGACAAACAGCATCACATTCCTGATTGATCAAGCATCCATTACTAATTCCCAAGCTAGCTGTTTTGTTCCTCACCCCCTCCTGCTGCTAACTGCCCCATAAAACTAACAAGTATTTTCCTTCCAGACTGTTATCTGCCCTCAAATCTCTGCCTAGGGACAGCCTAGCATTTTGATTCCAACAAAGAACTTTTCTTTCTACCTGTGGTGTGATCTAGTTTGGTGGTATTAGTGCACCTTTGCTTATAGATATGAAGTTAGAGAGTTTGGTGACCTGGGAGGAGTTGGAGTAGGCAGTGGAAAATTGTGTAAGATACTAATATGATTGAGTGCATTAAACTCTCTAATAGTAAACTAAAAATATTATGCTTGAAGTAAGTTATTTATTTGTTTACTTATTTTTATTTATTGAGTGTGTGCTTGTATGCATTTACTGGAGAATTTATATTTGTCATTCTATCTGACTCTAAATAACATGTACCTATTAGACATGATGTTGTAAGTTACATTATTATCAATAAAGTAATTTTACTTAATATTAATTAAATATAACATTGAGAGTTAAAAGGCAACAAACATAAAAATACAAGTAATATGCTGACCTCTGTGAAGGGAAATCATATATATCTTGCACATAGCAATTAAAAATCAACACTGATTTGAGTAAATTTTATGCTATATGCACATGTGCAAGATTTTCTAAAATCCACAGATATTACATTTAGTTGGATAAATGTGATTATTTAAAATCAATAGGAATACCTCAAATAAAACTTTTCTTGAATGTATTGTAAAATTTGCCTTTAGAAAAGCAGAGGGGAAGTTGAGGGAGGAGGTGTGAGAATAGTGCTGGGAGGAGATAAGGCTGTAAAGTGAGTAAGCAAGTAAATTAAGGAAGAAAAAGTAAATAAAAAAAAAAACAGGTTTTGAAAGTCCCATGTTTTATATGCAAAGCAGAAATGAAATAGCACACATAATGGTGGGCAAACAGTATCAGAAAATAAAAGACTGCTAAAAGGTTCCTAATCCAAACCAAGTACCTGAAATTAGATTTAATCATTTACACTCATTTTATTTTATTGTAGCAGTCGTCTAGACCTACACCTGAAAACGGGTCTCTGGCCTCAGTATATCCGTTAGAATAGACTGAAGTTCCCACATGCCCACATTGAATGAAGGCTAGTGATAGTAGGTTTGAGATCCCAGATGTACTGTTTGCAAAATGGATTTTCTAAAAGAGGCTGATCAGGGTAATAGTGTGTAGTAAATGTAAAGTAGATAATCCTTATAAAAATTCAAGTGTGGATATCAGTATCACCACTTAGTTACATATTAGTTAAGGCACAATTATGATGCATGAAGCGAGACAGTAAAGAATTAGACTCTTATTTTAACTCAGAAGTGTTTCAAGCCCCTGTCTAATGGAAGCCAAATGGTAATACACATATAAAAAACTAAAATGTTATAAAATCTGAAAACGACAAAAAAAAACTAGCTCGAAAAGTAAACAAATGAAAATAGATGATTATATTTAATAGGTTTGAGCCTAAGAAGGAAAAAATGAAAGATGATGAATACTGCCCAGATGTGAGGTGAATGAAGATGAACACTATGCTGGCCTCAGTGACAATCAGATATGAATCAAAGGAGAAATAAAAGCAGTTTGATGGAATGTTTGGAAGATTCTCCTTCAGACAATACAGAACAAAAAGGATTATGAAACGGCCTGTACAGCTCACTGGGTGGAAATAAATGGTTAACGAAATATGGATCCCAAGGTCCAAGTAGAAAACCCTTAGTTCCATAATGACATTGTAGGAGAAGCCTGGGAAATCATGTCTGCTGTTTGGTGCATTTCACTGCCAGAGTCATTTAGCAAATTTTACCAGTTATTAAAGGCTGGCAGATCTTCCAGTGCCTAACATTTTAAGCTGATCATCATTGAAGAATAAAGTGTTCATTTTGTTCACATTGTGATTGGCTTTGAAAATGAAGTTCTTGTGACTAGATCTCAAGCCAGTGTCATGTGTTTTCTCTTGAGGCTCAGTGGTAACTAAAGAGGACTGCACTGAATACTGATGCAAATTCTGCCTCAGAATCTTACCAGTGACAGATGGAAAAGAAATCATACTTTAAATACTGCATCATTTCTAACCAAATGTTTTTTAGCACCAAAAGTTTCTCCTTCAAAGTTTTATTCCCTCCGTTAGTGAATTTTATACACATTTTAGCATGAATTTTAAAATCTGGATCAGGATTTGTAATGGAAGTTTAAGACTCAAAAATACAGAAATTGGTATACATGTATTTCAAATAAATTTGACACGTTCTTAGATACTGCGAAATATGCCAGGGAATGAATGCTTGCTACTTTTTATATCTTCCCCTAGTAGTTTATCAATGTTACTTATTTTGAAAGAAGAAAAAAACTGACATCTTCATCACAGTCATTCATATTAGCTGCTGAGAACAATAAAAACCTTACCCCTAAAGAACAACAATCCAGTCGTGTTTGTGAATTTATTATAAATGCTATTCACTTGATAATTAAAGAAAAAAGTAGAGATATTGGATTATTATTTTGTAGACTACGAGAAGTAATTCAAAATCAATTGACAGCATTTCTGTAATTGTTAAGGAAAGAGATTTGTTAAAGGTACTACAATAAGCAGAACTTTTAATGAATATACAACAAATGGAAAGTGCTATTAATTCCTTATTCCTCTATTTGTTTAGCTTCTAGGACGGAGAAAAATAATCTTGCTACCTATTTATTGACTACTATGGAGTTCTTATCACTAAATCTCACAAAATAGGACGTTCATTGTGAGACTTATATTGAAAACAATAGCTAAAGTTTAACAACCATACTAAAGGCAAAATGAAAAATCATTGGATAATATTAAAAATCAATATTTAAATAGTTATAATACACTGCCTAATTAATACATAACAGGAAACCAAAATAAGCATTAAAACATTAATATGAAATTCCTTAATTATAATAAAGAACTTTTTTTTCTTTTTGGTTTTTTGAGACAGGGTTTCTCTATATAGCCCTGGCTGTCCTGGAACTCACTCTGTAGACCAGGCTGGCCATGAACTCAGAAATCCGCCTGTCTCTGCCTCTCAAGTGCTGGGATTAAAAGTGTGTGCCAGAACATCAATGGCATTAATCTTTAAAAATTAGAATTAGGTAGAAAAGAGAAAAATTATGAAATTGATGAACAATGTGTTTATTTAACATAAAGAAATAATGAAAATAATATTTGACATATCCAGTAATGGTAATTAAAACAGGAGGAGAGATGGCTATAGACAATATTAACATATTATAGATCAGATACACTGGCATTTCTAAAGTACTTTTAAAATTTTACAACTTAAAATAAATTATAAAATTATATAGTAAATAAAGTATAAAATAATATAGTAAATAAAGTTCAAATAATAGAAATCTTAAATATCATGAAAGAAAAAGCTAAGTATTACAGTAAAAAACAAGTAGTTTCATACTTGTTAAATTGAAGAAATTTTATATTTAAACTACTCCAGAGACTAGAAAGAATACAATCTTTACAGGGTTTGGTATCATAAATTTGGTAGCAAATTCTGATTAAATGATGAAGGATTTGTCCTTGTCTTAAGAATAGATCTACCTTACATACATTATAGCATATACAATTTTTCCTAGCATTCAGAAAACTGACACTACAGGAATGCTATAAATTTGGAACTATCCTGCTCTAAGTAGTGAACTCCATGTGAGCCATTACTACACAGCAAAACTTTGTATTAAAATGAATAAAATGAAAGGAAGGAATAAAAAGATAAAAACTTAAAAAAATTAAGCAATTAAATTCTATATTATAATAAAATGCATATGTATGATTTATTTTCTTTAAAAATAGTTAAATTTTAAGGAATCTTTTTCCATCTTTATTAAGGTATAATTGCCAAAAAAAAATTATATATACTTAAGTTATACAAAGTTATAATTTAACATTCATATAAATTGTGTATTGATCAGCACAGTCAGGTTAATACAACCACTCAGAGAGTTACATTTCTGTGGAAATTATAATTGTGATTCAGTCACTTAGCAAAATGTCAATTATATAATAAGCTATTACTTATGATCATCATGTGGTACACTGTATCCAATATATTTTTTCCTATAAAAGTTTGTACTCTGATTAAAAAAAAAAAAAGTCTTTTTATTTGTATGTTACCACCAACATTATATATATGACCAACATGGAATACGGGATCCAGCTCAAAGGGATGCCCTGGGGCTTTATGCTATTACTGATGCTGTGGTGTACTTGCAGACAGAAGCCTAGCATGGCTGCCTTTCCAGAAGCCCAGTAAGCAGCTGAGAGTCACATGCAGATATATACACCCAACCAATGGACAGAAGCTGTTGACTCCTGTTGTTGAATTAGGGAAAAGCTAGAAGAAGCTGAGGAGGAGGAAGACCCTAGAGGAAGACCAGCAGTCTCAACTAACCTGGACCCCTGAGATCTCTCAGACACTGGACCACCAACCAGGCAGCATACACCAGCTGATATGAATCCCCTGACCTATATACAGCAGAGGACTGCAGGGTCTGTACTCAGTCAGAGAAGATGCACCTAACTCTCTAGACACTTGATACCCCAACGAGTGGGGAGGTCTGGTGGGATGGAGGAATTGGGGACATCCTCTTGGAGATGGAGGGAGGAGGTATGGGATAGGGAGCAATGGGGGGGGGAGGGGTGCATACCAGCACGGAGATGAAGATTGGTTAATAAAAAGAATTAAAGAATAAAAACTAAATCAAAAATGTACATTCGTGTAACGGGGAAACAACCATATTTTTACTCTCCATTCTTTTATATTATGTGCCAAAAGTATTGATTTGTATATAATATCAATATAATATCTTCCCTTATTACACATTTAAAATTATTGCTGTTATAATTCTCATTACATGCTATGAATCAACAAATTATTCTAGATATGTTTTTATTATTTGATTTTTTCTTTAAGATTTTTATACTACAGTTATAAGTGACTTACTCAATCTGTCAGTTGCCATTTCATCCTACTGATAGTGTCCTATAGAGACTTGATGCCCCAGGGAAGGAGGATACTGAGAGGTTGGATGGGGAGTACACTCTCAAAGGAGAAGGGGAGGGTGGATAGGGTGAAGAATTCTGAGAGGGGGGCAACATGTGGAATGTATAGAATAATTAATGAAAATTAAAAGTGATTTACACAGTGCTACATAAGAGAATTAGATATCTAATCACATTTACTACTAACTTCACATTCATGTTAGTTAGCATTTTACCTGGAAAGGCCTCCTTCACATTTTCATAAAAAATAAATAAAATCAAATTCATTAGATTAAACTTATATGATTCTTTTGGAACAGTATGCAAAAATATTAAAGGGATACACACAGAAACCATTATTGAAATGTCCTAATAAAACAAACAAAAATTATGTAAAAACTAAAACGCAGTGTGAAGTACACCAAAACATTCATTAGTCTAAACATAAATGAGTAATAAAGTAAGTTTATGTGAGGGCTAATCATCAATGCCAGGGTAGCTGAACATTAAATCATTTAGAAAACACAGAACATGGTGTATTTGTGGGATGATTTTCAGAAAGATTTAGTGAAGAAGGAAGTTCTCTTTCATACATTGAAAAAAACAAGAAGAAACTGGTTTAAATATGATCCCTCATCTCTACTTTGTGCCATAATAGAATACAAGTTATTCAGTTATCTGACACATTAACTAGTATAGCTTTTCAGCCAAAATGGACTGAATTCCTCTGAACCCTAGTAAAGTTTTTGTACTTTAAGTTGGTTTTGTCAGTAACTGTTTTCTGCTGATATGTTCTAGGAAGATAAAAAGAAATGCCTATTTTCCCCAGATGGGCACCAGACACAAAACACATTATCATTTCTCCAAAGTCGAACTTGTTAAGATCAATAAATTTATTGGGCTTTTTGATTGAATAGATATTTGCTGTTTAATCAGCCATTACTGATTTGTCTTTTCTCCCCCCTCCCAGTAATAGAAAGTAAGCATCTCCTGAAGGTCAGAATTATTCTTGTGGTTAACTGTGTAATTCAGTTGTTGCAACCATATCAGAAGCTGAGGTACATCTTCCTACACGTGAGGAGATGATGGATCTGCATATTCAGATGTTTCATTTTTATTATAACCTTTTTTTTGTTGTAGTTTAACAACCTCTCCTTGAGGGATTTTTTGGAAAATCATGGAAAAAATAACCTAAATGGACTGGCTAGTCTACCATGTTTTTGAAGAACATAAAAAGGGTACCTTGCTCCAGAAAAATTCTACCCACCTTACAAATATTCACAAAGCATGCAAAATTCACAATACAGAAACCATTGGGTAGATGCCTGTTTACGACAGCCCACTCCAATCTTTGCTGTGCTCTCCTTTGCTTAATAATACTGCTTAAAGTGTCAAAAATATAATAAGCCTTTCCATAGAGGAGGCAAGTACTCACACCTGAGCAACAGCCCTGGCCTTCTTTTGTTCTTTATATTTTTATTTTGAGGTGTCTTACTATGTTACTCAGGCTGATCTTGAACTACTACTGTGTAATCCAGACGAGCTTTGAACTTGTGAGCCTCTGGCTTCAGCAGCCACATTATGTCATATCTTTGCTGTGTCCATTTGAAACAAGCTAGGGTCATCTGAGAGGAGAGAACTTCAAATGAAAAAATGCCTCCATAAGATCTTCCTGTAGGAAGGGTTCTGGGGCATTTTACTGATTAATGATTAATATGGGAGGGCTAGAACTTTAAGTTTGGTGGGTAGGGAGTTGAGAGAATCTTGGAGGGATTGAGAGAAGGAAAGTACATGATGAAATATATATTGAATTGAAAATTAAATCCAATAAATACATTCAAAATAATGATATCTGAAATTATTTACTACTTCTTTTGCTTAATGTAAATTATTGAAAAGAAATGCAACACTTAGAAAACCAAATAATGTGCTTTTATGTTACTGTGACATTTTTGTGTTTGAAATCATTCAATTCCTTAGTTTCTTATTCGTCTAAGCTCATTTTCATTTTCAAAAAGAAATCCAAACAAATAGTAATAACAAAACAAGCAAAACCAACAGAAAAAAAGCACACAGAGACAAAAGGATGGAGTATACTTCCTTTTAGATACCTTCTGAACATCACTACTGACCTGGAGATTTGGTTGATATACCAAGTGTCACACCATTGAAGAAAACTGGTATTTTATTTCTCAGCAGCTATCAATTGCAAATGTCTTCTTATGAGTTGAATTTTGTACCTACTTCCATTTCCCATTATTCAGATGTTGTATCATTTGCACTTAAGCTCTTATTGAAATCCCAAATCCAGACTTCATATTTACATCATCTCTGTTGAATCTGAAATGCACTATTATTTTGGATTCTCTTGACATCTCTGGCTCTTACAATATTTCTGCCTCTTCTTTCTCATAGATCCAAGAGCCTTCAAGTTTGGAATTTGAAACCTTGAAGTTTAAAGTTTCCTATTAAGCACCAACCATTCAAATATGTCTCACTTTCTGAACTTTGCCCAGTTGTGTGTCTCTTGTGGGAACTGCCATCTACTTCAAAAAGAAGCTTCTTTAAAGGAAGTTTGTATATGTATTGATCTATGAGTATAACTATATGTCATTAGGAGTCATTTTATTGCTACATTCTTTTAGCAAACTAATAGCAGTAAGTTTTCCCATAGGCCTCATGATCTATCTAGTCTGCTTCTTGGCCACCTTAGCAGTGTCCTGTATTGATACCATCTCAATCTGTGGGCCTTAAATTCAACTTTAAAAGTTATTAATTATTCCCATGACATTTGTTTAACATTTGTATCAGTATCTTGAAGATGTCATTGTTGTTGGTAGTAGGGCTTATTCCTGAGTGAGACTGATTATAATGTTCTGTTTCCAATAGTTTGCAAAGTACCTTCTAGCACCATGAACACTAATCAGTAGTTAAAATGTTTCTACACGGTTGCCAGATCTATTTCTTCATGTTTGATGACATAAGTAAAGGGAGTCCTCAGCAAGAGGGCCAGGTTATAGAAGATAACCAATAAACCGGGCAATAGACTGAAATGCGTAGGAAGAGGTAATAAGTTTCCAAATGGATTTTCAAAATCCCTGTAGGTTGGTTGTACCTCTCCATATTAACTTCTTTACTCTACTTTCTCATTGCTACCTTCATTTATTCCTCTTATTCTACTTTCCCCTTTGTAACCTTATATTCTATTTTCCCTTTCTTAAAAGATCTCCTCTTCTTCTCTTATCACTTGCATGCTACTTAACCTCTGTGGGGATTCCAGATGACACATCCAAATCTAAAAGTTAAAATCTGATATAGATAGATAGATAGATAGAGATAGAGATAGAAATAGAGATAGAAATATATAGATATATATTGTGTCTTTGGAGTCTGGGTTAATTCACTGAGGATAATGTTTTTAGTTCCATAATTTTATACGTGGATTTCATAATTTCATTTGTTCAAGTGACTGTTATACCATTCTCACAATGTACTTTTATTTGCTCATTCATTGATAGATGCCCAATTGGGCAATTTCTATTTCTGTCTATTATGAAGAGAGCATTATTTAGCAAGTATATTTGCAATAATATGTAGAGTCTTTAAGGTATAATCCCAAGTGTGGCACCCTGAATCTTGTGAAAGATTTTTCCACTATTTGAGAAACCTCTACACTGATTTGCATAGTAAAGCCATATTTTTGCTTTCAGCAAAAAAAAACAACCATTCCATATACAAGAAGATTGAAGCTTATATCATATAAAGTATATAATAAACTTGAATTCAGCATTGTTCTTAAAATGTCAGTAGTTTAATTATATTTAAGTTTGTGTTGAATGTATAGGCAGTAGGTAGGACATAATTTTACTATGCCATTCTGTGTTCTTAGTTGGATAGTTTACTGTAAGAAAGCACAGATTATAGAGAAAAATAAGTAGTAGTTTACACACACACACCTAGCGAGTAGTTAGTTCTCCAACAGATATCTTAGAGTTCACACTTAAATAACATTGTTCTCTAAACTAGAAACTGAAGGGTATTTATTAGTGGAAATATAGCTTACCTGTAGAAAGCATTCTTAGCAACACAGAGATTCTGGATTCAATAACTATCCCGTACACACACACACACACACACACACACACACACACACACTCACACTCACACTCATTCACTCACACCAAGCAAACAGCAAATCACAACACAGATAAAAATAAAAGAAGGAAAAGAAAAAAAATGAAAAGAAATGACAGACGGGAAAGAGAAAAGAAAGTGAAAGCAGTAAAGAAAGAAAACTTTGCGGAAGGTCAATAAGTAGGAATAGGAATTTTTCAGTCACGAAGTACTTTTACTATTTTGAATCCTGATTCTTTATTAATGTTCCCTTCAATTTGGATAATTTTGACTCTAACTAAAGAGTTTCCCTTGTGTTGTCAGCTTCTTAAGATAATCAGTTCATAACTATACCTATTGAAAAAGACGTTTGCAGTAAAATAACCTTACTTGGAAGGTCATATATTAGATTGGCATATTAAGGTGACATCTAGATACAATATATAAGTTTAAATTGATGTGTACATGTGTAACATTTTATGTTGCATTGTGTTAGAAAAAATGCTAAGAAGACTTGCTAAGTATTAACGTTATACAGCTATATTTCTTTCATTTAAATGGTTCAGATAGTATAAATACTAACTTGCTGAAATTATTAAAGAAAATTGGACTGGAATGCATTTTCTAACTAGTGTGTATTTTACTTTATTATGTACACTGAAAAATAAAGAACAAATGGGCAGTATGCAGTCCTTGATTTTGAGGTTTCCACTTAAATGAAGTCCTCATTAGAGAAAAGGAAGCAAATGCTCTAAAGATGAAACAATGATTAAATTCAAACAAGAGAGGTGCGATTTGGTGTTTTATCTCAGTGATGGTGGACCTGTCAAGTTTATTTAAGACTGTGAGCCCCATCCTACTTTGATAGAAAGAGGGAGAAAAGAGGGATATGAGGATGGAAGGAGGAAAGGGAAAGAGAGAAAGAAGGAGGGAGGAGGAACATTATTTCAGGGGTTTCCATGTTACACAGAAAACAACTGTGGGATGAAATGAGCTAGGATTGGTATTAGATTGAATAGAGCAAAACTTCTTTGATTAGAAATCATCCTTCCTCTCCCATTATTGTGTGATCTTTAGAAATCTATATTTCTCTTATTTGAAATTGATTTATATGTCAAGTAAGCGAAATAGCTATTATAATTGATACATGAGTACTTTCAAAATCATGAAGTACATGCTTTGATTTTAGCTATTATAAACATACTAAAGTAACACTACAAAATACAAATTATGGTGAGTGTCACTTGACAATATAAAAAAGTTAATGTGTGAGTTTGTAAAGAAGTTGCATAAGCCAAGTTCTAGAAGAAAGTACTACTTGTGTCATGAGTTAGAATTCAAAACTATGTGTTCAACATTTTCCTCATTGTGCCAACTTAATTTTGAACTCTGATTGTAATGAAAATCTTTATGAGATCTCTATGCTTCATCTCCTCTAAAAAACAGCACTGCAACATTATAAAATAACTCTGAAGAGTCTATTGTCGTTGTTACTTTAAATGTAGATTGCTTAAGTAGGGCAAACAAAAAATGTCCTACAAACCCCCTCTTCACGGTGGATCTCAGGTTAGATCTATTAATTTTCAAGAGATTTCTTTTCTATTTGAAACATAAAATGAGAAAATAAAAATATAAAACCTAGACTGATGAGAATCTTTCTCTATTCATGAAATGAGCTAGGTCCCAACCTTTATTAAATTTCTCATCATTTAATGAATTAAATATAATTATAATGAATTCACTTGGGATTTGATTATAATCTCTTGGGCTTTTCTTCCAATTACATAGCTTCAGATTAACTCTAACATGTAAATGTGTAATCTTTTTCAAAGAGACTAGCATCATATCCCACTGACAACTTTACAGAATTTATTATCTTAAAGCATCTTGAAGACTGATAAAAAAAGACCCTCATTAAATCTGAACATATGTTCAAAGGCAGGTAAGTGGCCCTCATTATTATTCATTTTCATAAATTTCAAGTCCTATATCAAAAGTCAGTTCTGGATACCCAAAGAGGTGATGTAAGGCTTCTTAGCTTTATTTTTGTTCTAATGTTCCTATTGGTCAAATAAAAGCCTATATTCACTTCCCATTTGTAAAAATCTCGTTCCTTGCTATATGTGAGGAACGTGACAAAAAACATATTCAAAAAGCTAGAATCAAACATATTACCATATATTTATTAATATGATGACTCAGAATACATGAAAATATTTATTATATTCTTAGATGTCAAAATGAATACAAGAACAGAATTAAAATCATATCTTGAACATTCCATTATTTGGGGATGGCTCATCATCCATTAATTTTGCTGTTTGTTTATCATTTTGAATTATTGCATGATATAATTATTAGACTCTAAATATATTCTTCAGTATCATCTTTAGGAAGCCCACAAGATGTATTTCTTTTCTTCTTTACAAGCATTTTTAAATATATGTGGGCTTGATAAAGGTCAGACTTTCTTTATCTGCTGACCTTGAGGTTTTGTTATCACATGTCATTTCAAAAAGCTCAACACACTGCAGAGAGCAGAAACTTTTAAACATATAGAAAATATAATTTTTTATGAGTCTAAATAATTCATACAAGAGAATTCTTAAAAGTGTCATAAGACAGAGTATCCACATGTAGGGGACAATTGAGATAAGGCTGTAACACAGTAATTGTTATAGAAGACATATTCATAGAGTAGTAGCAGGTAAAAGAATTATATAAAAAATTTTCACATCTAGGAAACATTCAAGTTGCCTCTTCAGGGAACCATAAAACTTTATTATCTTGACACAGGGTAAAGACAATTAGGTTACAAATAAAACATACAATTTAAAGACTTAAATATGAGAAAGGTCCTGACATGGTGATTTAATAAGTCAGTTATTTGGAGACATGAGTTCAAAGGAAAAGCAAGTATCTGTCTCCTGAAATGAGAATGCTGATGTTCCAAGAAGAAATATCACATAAATATCATGATTAGAAAAAAAAAAACATATAAATAAGAGCAAGTGTAGATGGATTTCAATATTCACTGACTCGCATGTGGGGAAGGCTTGCATGTCAGGCTAAGAACTGGTCTTTAGAGTCCATCAGTTGACAACAAAGGGAACTGTGGAGTGAATTATTAACAAAGACACACTTGTGATCAGTTTGTGCTAAAATGCCTGCTGGTTATATGAAGAATGAATAAGAACACTGAAAAACTTATATGTAAAAGGTATAAATGAATGTTGGACTCAGTCACAATCTACATCAAAATAGTCTCAGTGTACTGAGTGAATGTTAACTCTGAAAGTATAATTCCTTCCTTCATAAGAGCTTATAAATTATCAGTCATGACTAACAGAAAAAATTAAATGAAAAAGCATTTATTAGCTCTAAGCATGAACAACATATAAACTGGATAGGTAAGTAAAGAATAAAGTTATATAATGTTTTAGTTTGAGTATATCTTTTTAAAAAATATTTATTTATTCATTTATTGATTTATTTTTTTACACTCCAGATTTTATTCCCTCCACCGTCGACCCTGCAACTGCTCCACATCCCATACCACCTTCCCAAACCCTGTCTCCACGAAGATGTCCAACCCCCCACCCCACCTGACCTCTAAACTTCCTGGGGCCTCCAGTTCTTGAGGGTTAGGTGCTCTGATTGAACACAGACTCGGCAGTCCTCTGCTCTATATGTGTTGGGGGCTTTATATCAGCTGGTGTATATTACCTGTTTGGTGGTGCTGTGTTTGAAAAATCTCGGGGGTCCAGGTTAATTGAGACTGCTGGTATTACTACAGGGTCGCCCGCCCTCGTCAGCTTCTTTTAATCCTTCCCTAATTAACCATAGGGTCAGCAAATTTTGACCATTGGTTGCATCTGACTCTTTCAGCTGCTTGTTGGGTCTTTAGGAGGGCAGTCATGATAGGTCCCTTTTGTGAGCACTCTATAGCCTCAGTAATAGTGTCAGGCCTTGGGACTTCCCCTTGAGTTGGATCCCACTTTGGGCCTGTCACTGGACCTTCTTTTCCTCAGGCTCCTCTCTGTTCCCATCCCTGTAGTTCTTTCCGACAGGAACAGTTATGGGTCAGAGTTTTGACTGTGGGATGGAAACCCCCTCCCTCATTTGATGCCCTGTCTTACTGCTGGAGATGGGCTCTACAAGTTCACTCTCCCTACTCTCATGCATTTCATCAAAAGTCCCTCACTTTGAGTCTTGAGAGTCTCTAACCTCCCAGGTCTCTGGTACATTTTGGAGGCTCCCCCCAACCTCTTACCTCCAGAGGTTGCCTGTTTCCATTCTTTCTGCTGGCCCTCGGGGCTTCAGTCTATTTCTCTCACCCAATAGCACATCAGTTTCCCCTCTCTCCACCACCCCCCATCCACTTTCCCTACCAGGTCCCTCCCCCCCCCCCTCCCCCCCCTCCCTCCCTCCCTCCCTCCCTCCCTCTCCTCTTGTGGTTGCTTTCTTTACCCTCCCAATTGGGACTGAGGCATCCTCATGTTAGCCATTCATCGTGTTGAACTTTTTGAGTTCTGTGGACTGTATCTTGGGTATTCTCTACTTTTATTTTTTTTGGCTAATATCCACTAATTAGTGAGTACACACCATGCATGTCCTTTTGGGACTGAGTTACCTCACTCAAGATGATATTCTCTAGTTCCAAACATTTGGCTGCAAAACTCAGGATGTCCTCCAAAAAGAAAGCATCTTCAATAAATGGTGCTGGTCTAACTAGCTGTCTACATGTAGAAAAATGAAAATAGATCCACATTTTTCACTTCACACAAAGCTCAAGTACAAGTAGATCAAGGACTTCAACATAAAACCAGATACATTGAATCTAATAGAAGAGAAATTGGGAAAGATCTTTGAACTCATTGGCACAGGGGGAAACTTCCTAAACATAACTAAAATGGCTCATGCTCTAAGATTTAAAAGCAGACATTGGGCTGAGGATCAGGTCCCAGATACAGGAATTGGAGAAGGGACTGAAGGAGCTGAGAGAGTTTGCAGCCCCAGGGAGGGAGCAACAGTGGCAACTGGCCTGACCTCCCGATCTTCCCGGCGACTGGATCACCAACCAAAGAATACACATGGAGGGACCCATGGTGCTGGTCACTTATGTGGCAGAGGAGGGTCTCGTTAGCCGTCAGGGGGAGGAGAGGCCCTTGGCCTGAGGGTGTTCGATGCCCCAGTATAGGAGAATGCCAAGGAGGGAAGACAGGAGTGGTTGGGTGGGTGGAGGAATACCCTCATAGAGTCAGGGGGAGGGGTGGGGAAGGGGGTTCCAAAGGGGATATATGTAAAGGGGGAAACATTTTGAAATGTAAACAAAGTATAAAAATAAAAAATAAAATATTAAAATAAGAGAATATATAAATGGGACCTCATGAAACTAGAAAGATCTGTAAGGCAAAGGGCATAATCAATAAGATAAATCAATTGGCAGCCTACAGATTGGGTAAAATCTTCACTAACCCCACAGGCAATAGAGGGCTAATATCCAATGTATATAAAGTATTCAAGATGTTAACCACCAAAAACCCAAGCAACCCATTCAAAAAATGGTGTACAAAACTAAACTGAGAATTCACAACAGAGAAATCTTGAATGACTGAGAAGCACCTAAAGAAATGTTCAAAATCCTCAGTGATCAGAGAAATGCAAATCAAAGCGACCCTGAGATTCCACCTTACACTCATCAGAATGGCTAAAATCAAAACCTCAAGTGACAAGACATGTTGGTGAAGATGTGGAGAAAGAGTAACACTGCTCCACAGCAGGTGGGATTGCAAACTGGTACAACAACTCTGAAAATCAGTCTGGAGTTTCCTCAGAACATTGGAAATAGATCTGCCTGAAAACCCACCAATACCACTCTTGGAAATATACCTGGGCACTTGTTACACTATGTTCATAGTGGCCTTGTTTGTGTGTGATAGCCAGAAGCTTGAAACAGCCCAGATGTCCCATGACAGAAGAATGGATACAGAAAATGTGATTCATTTACACAATATAATTCTACCCAGCTATTGAGTGTGTCTTATAAGAATTCATGTCTTGAAATCTTAATTCCTACAAAGGTGGGGATCAGTGAAAGACAGTTTGGTAATGTAGTAGAGCCTTCGGGAACAGATGAATTATGCTTTTCTTTGAGAACTATTTGTCTTGCCAACATGTAGTACGTTTTCTCCCTTCTGCAATGCCCACTATCACAGAGCACTTATTCTATAAATTAAAACCCTGACTAGATATTTGCACTTGACCTTTGATTTCCTGAGCTACAAAATCCAAATTAAGATAAATTCCAATCTATTATAAATTATCATTATTGTTATAATATTAGAGTATATTCTAATAGTAGAAAATGGACAAGAAATAAAATCATAAACTAAATATTATTTGATAGCTATAGTTACACACATCTATGTGAAATAATCAAGAATGAATATCAAAAAGATATTAAAATATATTAAGCTAATATAAACAGAGATTATTGCTACTATGAAAATTAATGTTCATATGGTTTTTATATTTTTATTGTCAGTAGATTTTAATTTATGCATATTTCATTACTTTTTTAATATTATTAAGATGGTTGAAAATGAAATGTTAATACCCAGGGAAATATCAATCATTTGGTTTTGATTATACCTATGAAGGTCAAGAAATATCACCTCTCTCAGTGAGTAACTATCATCTTCAAGATTGATAAGGGATCATAAAATAACTCCTACACAATTTGAAACTTTGCCAGAGTCTGCAATTTCTTTCATTCTGCAAATCTATTAAGTTATACATCCTCTAGCTTTTGCCATCCTGGCAACCTAGATGAATGACAATTCACAGCTAAAAAAGACTCAGCATTACAAATATATGTTCCCCAGCATTGACAATGGATGAACATATTCATTGCAGCATTAACTATAAAATGATTCATTCTTTAAAAATGGAGATGGATGGGACTGGAGAATAGCTCAGTGATGAAAATTCAAGGCTTCTCTTTCAGAGGAACCGAGTTCAATTCACAGCACTCACATTAGGCAGCTCTCAAATGCCTGTAACTCCAGCTCCAGGGAGGTCTGTCACATGTGACACCCATTGGCACCTACATTCATGTTCATATACCACACCCAAAATTGCAGAAAACCTAATTATCATGTATGAATTCCACCCTTCATTCTTCAATATAAATACCCATGTGTACCAAAACCACAAAATATATTTTCATTTGTAAGAAAGTAATTGAACCTGAAGGACATTATGTTATATGAAATAAATCAGACAAAGAAGGACAAACACTTAATGATCTCCTTTATATATGTTCAATAGATTAGTACAGATTTTAGATATCATTTGAAAAGTTTGTGCAATGAATGACTGTTATCACAAAAACAGCTGAATAAAGTATAAAAAATAAGTGTCAATGGAGTGCTCAAGCACAAATAGAATATTTATAACATATTCCTGTAAATCTAAGAAAGAGAAGGAAAAAGGAATTTAAGAGTCAGTGGTTAGGGAGGACAGTAATGAAATGGTGTTTTCTGAACAGGACAATACCCCTATAAAATGAAGTCACAGCATCTGTAGTTGCCTGCACAAAAATAAAGCCAAGATATATAGAGTTGGAGGTTGGATAACAAGAGCTCATCCCTAGCTGAGGAGATCTTGACAATTTATGGCTCCTGGAGGAGAAATAGTCAATTTTCTTTAAGAGTTTAGTCATTGGTTGTGTTAGCATGCTCCAGTGAACTGAGCATAAGTGTATAGGTACATTTGGTCACAGTGGGGTGAATCTGAAAGTACATAGGGGGAGAAGCAAAAGGTAAGTATGCTAAAGATGCATCATATGGATTTATGAAAATCTGAAAACACTAAAATAAATATATTTAACTAAAATCGGATTATATAGAAATGAATGAATTAAGGTGTTTATGGGGAGTCGAGTGAGAAACAGAGCCATGTATATTGAAGTGTGTAAAGTTCCTGAGAGCTGAGATGATTTTCAAGAACTAAGTAAATCTTGAGCTGAGACATATAGTAGTAATGCTGTTCTCTGTGTTAGAAATATTCTGATGAGAGTGAATTTTCCATGCTGGTACCAAAAATGTGTTAATGGTAAATATATATGATAGATACTATGATCATTTATTTTTAAGATTGTAATTAATTGTAGTAATTATTCAGTATGAGCAACAAAATATTATTACCTTGAATATATACTACAAAATCCAGATTTAAATTTTATATGTTAGAAGAAAATACCTTTGTGTGTATTACTAAACACATATCTTTATTTCAATTTTGTGTAAAGTATCTTTAAAGGAATGCAGAAAAGGGAGAAAACTTATTTGTGTAATTATTATCCATATATTTCATATAAAACTGAAAAGAAATTTAATGTTATAATATAATAAAACTCCTTGTAAAATAGGCTTAAAATATCTTAAAAGAAAATCAAGTTTATATGTGGCCTTATTCTGCTACCCATTTCCTTTTATTACCTTTCTCTTTGCATGTTTCTTTCTCTTCCTAAATGACAGAATACAGAATGCAAAGCTAATTATTCACAGTATGTTTTATAGGCAAAGTTGACTGTGTCACTTTATATCAATATCCCTTCTGTTTTGTTGACTACAAATTTGCCCCACCTACTTAGCTGTGAAAACAAAGAGTAGCTAACTTTAGCATTTTACCAAGTCCTCAGAGAATGATATGTGGCCTTTTGATTCTATATTCTCTATGGCTGATAGATGAAAATCAACATGAATTTTAAAGCCTCCAAGCCTTCTAAATGGACATTGACAGATTATAGCACACCAACTAACTCCTGTCCAGATAAATGGGAATAATTCAGCTAACTGAGATACACTTCTATGATGAATATCTTAGCTCCCTTTTTGTGTTATAATGAAGTAACTCTCAAGTCAGTTAAAGAATAGGATATTTATGCCTCCTAATTTATGTAAATCTTGATATATATTCTCAAATCATATACTTATTACCACAAATTCTATGCATGAGTCATCTGATGAAGCCCATCTTTGACTTTTCCTCAAATGAAATAAATAAGAGATATATAAAACTCCATAAGGGGGGCTGGCAAGACTGCTCAGCGGTTAAAAGCACTGGCTGCTCTTCCAGAGGTCCTGGGTTCAATTCCCAGCCACCACTTGGTGGCTCACAACCATCTGTAATAGGATTTGATGCCCTCTTCTGGTGTGTCTGAAGACAGCTATAGTATACTCATATGTACAAAATAAATAAATAAATCTTAAAAAAAAAAAGAAACTCCATAAGGTCCCAACATTACATAGAGAACCATAAGCAACTAAAGAATCCTGAGAGTGGGAGAAATACTCTTCCCCAGGGGAGACCACAATAATTGGTTATCCAATATCAAATGTTTCGTATATATACTGAGAAGTTTATTTTTATGAATATATGTGTATATGTATATACATAAGCATATAAGTGCTTATATGTGCACTTAGGAATACATATATACATGTATACATATAGACATATACAAATATGCATGTAATAACAAAAAGAGTCCATGACTTTGAAAAAGCTTAGGAGGAGTATATGGGAGGATTTGAGGGAAGGAAAGGGAAGGAAGAAATATTATAATTATAATCTCAAAAGTAAAAATTAAAAAAAATAGAATTTATCACCTCCTGAGTCAAATTTTTCTCATATATGCTTTGTGGCATACAAACTATAATCTATTCAATAACATGTTAATGAAAATAACTGTTAATATTTGTTTAATAAGAATTAGATATATAAAACCTAACAAAACATTTACTTCTTCAAACAATATAAAACAATTCTTGAATAGTTGGTAATGGTCATTTATTTAGTGTTGCTGTAAAACTTCTATATCCTTAATATTCATTTTGATAGGATTATGTGATTTCTATAGTATCACATAGACAAGATAAATCTATTTTTTAAATAATGTCAAGAATTAGAATAGCAATGGGTTATTCTAATTAATAGAAAATATGTTTTGGTATTAGTTTCACTTACAGATATAATAAGTATAACCCTTAATACTAAAAATTCATTATCTATACCATCCAGGCTAAACAACAATCTTTAAAGAAAGTTAGGAAAAGTATAAAAAATAAAATATAATCATGATCTTTATACTTTGTTGAGATGCTATAAAATAATTATATGGTAAAATCAGAAAGGGATAATTGCCTGTACACAACGATGAAAAGACAGTGATCAAGCATAGAAATCATACATTAAATGGCTATTATTTCAAGTTATCCTATATCTCAAAAATTAATCAAAGAGTTGTCACTAATGTTAGAAGTTAATATATTCTAATTTCTTTGATAACTCAAGAAAGCTTTTTGTAATATTTTAAAATTCCAGATGTTCTTTCTGTTCTCTTTGACAAAGGAAAGAAACTCATGGTTAAAGGACATAAAATAAGTAAAAATTAAATATGCCTTTGATTTCTTTTAGCATAACTATGGAAAATTCATTTCTGTACAAATATTTTAAATTCAAAAGAATAACAAAATTTCATGTTCCAAGATACAGAATATGTTAGGGAGGCTGGGCAGCAGTGGCATACACCTTTAATTCCAGCACTTGGGAGGCAGAGGCGGGCAGATTTCTGAGTACGAGGCCAGCCTGGTCTACAGAGTGAGTTCCAGGACAGCCAGGGCTATACAGAGAAACCCTGTCTTAGGGAGGTTTACTGTATTTACACTTGGAAATGGTGCAAAGATCACTTCTGGATAGACTACCTTTTAATAAAAGTTAGCAGTTTGTCCTACATACCATTTTCTAAGTCCTGATTTTACATATATATATGTATATTTTACATATATATGTACAATATGTATATGTTTTATATGTACATATATAAGTAAAATATGTATAAGACATATATATATATATCACTTTGTATCTAACCAATGACTTAGAATTTGATAGAATTATACTTTAAATCAAACACAGTCTCCATGTTGATTGTGTGAAACTTGAGGCACTAGAGCAATATATACTTTGAAAATCATTTTCCTGTCGTTGAAAATGCTCATTAATTCTTCCAAATTAATTTTATGTTTTTTTGAAATTGTTTTACTCTGAGCACTGGTAACACAGTAAGAAAAGAATTTTTTCTTGTTCTTATCTGATGAATTAAAGCAAAGACAAATACACAATGGAAAAGAACAGAATTTCTATTTCAGTATTACTTTTCATCTTTTTCTATAGGTATCACTCTGTGTAGACAATTTCTATGGAAGGAGTAGTAATTCTACAAATCTTGACACATTTTCTACTTCTTTATCTCTCCTTCACTATTTGTTTTATAGAGATTTTATTTCCTTTATTGAGAAACTTAAGTCTTGGGTACATCAAAACCAATATCTGGGAGGGGGAAAGAAAGCAGAACCCACAATAGAAAAAAAAAGTTATTATCTGGGCCACAACAGAACCCAGAGAATATATTCTTATAATTGAAAAATTCTATGTGCTTCATAATTGACATTTTGATACAAAAATGACCTATTGAATTTGCAACTTGGTTCTTGGTGTGGAGGTCTACAGACAAACTAGGAAGTCTTCAGACCTTAGCTGAATGCCATGAGGGGTTATTTGGTGACTACCTCCAAGCTGGCTGCAGCACTCCCCCACCCCCACCCAGGAGCAGAAGCAGATGCTGGGAGAGTGTTTGCTCCCACTTATTCAAACAATGCATTCTAACCTGGCTGGAAAAATCACTGGAATGCTGCTGGAGATTGACAACTCTGAGCTGCTGCACATGCTGGAGTTCCCCGAGGCCCTCAATTCCAAGGTTGATGAAGCTGTGGCAGTCCTACAGGTTTATCATGCCAACAAAGAAGCTGCCCAGAAGGTGGGCATTGTTGCTGCTGCTACCTCTACTCCTTCACTCCTAAGTTGCTTTTTTCTTAACTGTTTCAGAGATTGAGTACCTGTTGAGGCTGTGTTTGGTAGTGTTATGTTGTAGTATAACAGTGTATATATAGTAATAAGTGTCAAAATATAACATGACCAACACAAATTATATTACTAATTGCACATGTTTAATTAAGCTGTGGGAGGAGACCTGGAATACACTGGAATTTTGTATCAGTAAGTAGCCTGAAATGTTGACATGGACACAGGGACAATTAGGAAGTAACGATGTTTCTTTTCCAACTGCCCATGCCCATGTAATGTACAACAATAGTGGAAGAAATGGAGATAATAACTGGTAAGAACAGCAAGAAATGGGAGAAAGTTAAAAGAAAGTCAGAGGCAGATAGTAAAAACTATGATGGGGCCCCAGTGATCTTTTTCTCAGAGGACACCTATATCTGCTGGCACTAGGATGGGTCTTTATTCTAAAAAAATCTCTGAAAGGGAAACATGCCTCTATAACCCTCCTTGACCTTCAAAGCTGAAACTATTGTATCCCTCTAGAAAAAAAAAAAAACTTCCAGAAACTTCTACAAACTCAGTATATCCCATGTGACCTGATATTCTGGACCAAGTCTCTGTGCAACAGTGTGCCAATCCAATACTTTATATGTTATATTGGTTACTTTAATGATCTTGTTCACACGTTGAACCACAGAACCAAGTTATTACAGATGTACACACTTCCAAGATTGTCTTCTCTTACACAGAGATCTATGTACTACAGTGACATAAAAGCTCCTGGAGTTATCACACTGCTATACTTTATATCTAGGCTTTATATAGTTAGTATTTTTATCATCAGTGTTATCACCAAAATATATGTAGTTTTTCACTGTGGGTATCTGAGTCAAGCTCTCTCTTTTGCCCTCTTCTCTGACTCAACCACAATGGACAGTTGTGTTCTACTCAGATCCTAAAGTTCCTAATACTCTGCAAATATTTGTACCTCATTCTTCACAGCCATAAGAGCTTGAAATGTGGCACCTGTGTTAGGGACAACAATATTATTACCACACCAAAACCAAAAACTGAAGTCTCTCCATGTATACCAATATTTTAATCCTAGGTTCAACTACCATACATCAGCCACAGAAGGCATTTTTACAAGTCATTTAAATAGCACACCAATTGGTTATCCAGTGTTAAATAGTCATTCCTGCAAGTGTACATGCAAGTTCCATTATATAGACTGAGCAGGTTATATTTAAGAACATATACAAATATATGTATAAATGTACACAATAACAATTTGTGGGAAAAAAGAAGGCAAGGGATAGGTATACGAGAGGGTTTGGATGTAGAAAAGAGAAGGGAAAGATGCTAAAATTATATTATGTCAAAAACTCAAAGAAGAAGATATGCTTAGCAATTAGAACTCTGGTCATAGAAATATGTTTTTTAGACTCAACTGCCATCACTGCTAAAGACCCCAACAATCCACAGTACTACTGTAGAAATTCAAAATGATGACCAATAAGAAATCCAGTAATAACTGTTACCACAGACAAACTTGATGAGACAGCACTGCTCTTACCCCCACTGATGCCAGAATAACTCTTTTCCAAAGAGTGAAGACTTGGCATTTTCGGATGTATGGCAAATATCATAATATCAAATAAATATGAAGAAGCATGGTTTATTAACACCACTAGAAGCTAACAAAAATGGGGGGATACTCCAGAGGTCAACTCTCTCAGTGGAGAAGAGGTGGGAGAATGGGAGGAGGGACTGGGTGATAGGAGACTGGGGGAGCAGTGTTTGTAGTATAAATAAATAAATGAATTCTAAAAAATTGTAATAAAAAAATTTGAATTGGTTTTTATAAAGAAACACTATGAACTTTACAACAATGAAGCTAAATAATTCAATTATAACAGAAAATAATTAAAAACAAAACTCACTTTGCATCCAGAAAATTTGAAATTGAATATTTGAAATAAAAGACTATCTACAGCTCTAATATTCAGTCAATGAAATGATAAAAACATATACACTGTCAAGATCAAAACTGCTATAACAGAAGAGAAACTAAAAACCTGAGAACAGTTCATTTAATGCCAAACATTTTTAAGAAAAAATAATTAAAGTAAAAACGAATTTTAAAAAATTATAGGATCTGGGTGAGAACTTTACGAAAAATACCAAAAATATATAAAAATATTGAAGAAAGAGAATTAAATAAAAGCATTCAAAATTATATTTGAAGACTTAATGGAGAAAATATCAAATCTGTATAATATAAAAGTATAGGAACAAGAAATTGAAAGGTCTCTAATCACATTATATCTCACAAGAAAACATTAAGACATTTCATCAACAAACAGTGAAATTGGGAGACAATGAATCTATACTGAAAATTTGCCTAATATCCAATTATCAGTGAGTACATACTATGTATGTTATTTTGGGTCTGGGTTACCTCACTCAGGATAATATGTTCTACTTCCATCCATTTGCTTGCAAAATTCATGGTCTTGATTTATAATACTTGAATAGTATTCCATTGTATACATTAACTACATTTTTTTGTATCCATTCTTTGGTTGAAAGACATCTGGGTTGTTTTCAGCTTCTGGTTATTACAAATAATGACTTTTTCACTCAAAATTGACTCACCTGGAATAAAATGGACAAGAATTATGACAGGAACATTTAGAGAAGAGGAATGGAATTAAAAATGTTGATTAAAAGGAGGTAAAGGAAAAAAGTAATCAATACCTCCCAGATATTAACGTGCAATCTCTATTATTGACATGCCTATAAGATATACTGGTACAATAGTGGGATATATGTTATGGGTGTTGTCACTCAGTCAGTGGGATATATGTTATGTATGTTGTCAGTCATTTAGAGGACTATATGGTATGGATATTGTCACTCACTTAGTGGACAATATCTTATGGGTGTTGTCACTCAGTGGAACATATGTTATGGGTGTTATCAGTCACTTAGTGGGATATATGTTATGGGTGTTGTCAATCATATAGTGGACTATATGTTATGGTTATTGTTACTCACTTAGTGGACTATATGTTATAGGTATTTTTACTCACTTAGTGGGATATATGTTATGAGTATTGTCACTCAATTAGTGGGATATGTGTTAAGGGTGTCGTCACTTACTTAGACTATATGTTATGGGTGTTGTCAATCAATTAGTGGACTATATGTTATGAGTGTTGTCAATCACTTTTTGGTTGGAGTTATGGTCCAGCTCATGAGATGGCACCCATACCTGGAACTTGTTGGTTCTTATTTCAAATGACTACCATTTAGACCGGTACCTGAACACTTTATAGAGTGATAGACTTTGGAATACTTGGTCCTAAATGGTATGTCTTTATCAAACCTCTTCCCTCAATGCTCAGTACTCTTTGTAGAAGAGGATGCAGAAAGATTTTAAGAGCCAGAAGTAATAGATAACTCCAAGGAAATAACTCCAAGGAAACAGTCTTCCAGACACAGTAAGAATGGTACCCATATGAGCTCACAACTACTTAATTTTTAAAATATTTAAATATATTTATGCATACAGATATTTTGTTTCCATGTATGTTAGTATATTACATGCTGGGAGAGGTCAGAAGAGGCCATTGGGTTCACTACAACTGAATTATGGTTGTTTTTAGAAAACATGTGTATAAGTTCTGGAAACTGAAACCTACTCTTCTCTAAGAGAAATAAATGCTCTTATACACTGAGTCATCTCCTCCAACTCCACAAGTAATACTTTTTAACTGTACAATAAAATACAAGATATTAATCATTGATAATTATGTCCATTTCAATAACAACAAATGCCCATCTTGAAATGTTGTTTTACCAAGAAGCCAATTTAACAGGTAGAAATCTTATGATACTACAGAATATAATATATGCTCAATACATCTTGAATCATATATATATATATATATATACTATGTATTATTATATGAATACTATAAAATATATGTACAAATAAAAATAGAATTTTATAAAAATAAGGACACATACTCTACTATGTTCATAGCAGCCATATTTATAGTAGCCAAAAGCTGGGAACAACCCAGATGTCCCTCCACAGAGGAATGGATACAGAAAATGTGGTACATTTACATAATGGAATACTACTCAGCTATTAAAAACAATGACTTCATGAAATTCGCAGGCAAATGGATGGAACTTGAAAATATCATCCTGAGTGAGGTAATTCAGTCTCAAAAGAATGAACACGGTATGTACGCAATGATAAGTGGTTAGTAGTCCAAAAGTTCGGAATACCCAAGATTCCATTCATAGCAACTTTTGGACAGAGCTTGGGATCCCAGATGGAGGAGTTGGAGAAGGGACTGAAGGAGCAGAGGAGATTTGCAGCCCCATGAAGGGAACAACAGTGTCAATTTGCTTGACTCCCTGATGTTCCTGTAGACTGATCTACCAACCAAAGAATACATGTGGAGGGACTCACGGTGCTGGCCACACAGAGGAGGGTTTTGTTAGCCATCAAGGGGAGGAGAGACCCTTGGGCCTGAGGGTGTTAGATGCCGCAGTATAGGAGAATGCCAAGGAAGGAAGATGATGAGAGTGGGTAGGTGGGGAAATACCCCCATAGAGGCAGGGGGAGGGGGAGGGAATAAGGAGGTTCCAAAGGAGAGATCTGGAAAGGGGGAAACATTTGAAATGTAAATAAAGTATCAAAAAAAGAAAAAGAAAAAGAAAATACAAATTGTAATGCATGTTTTCAATACATTTAAATAACCTTATACCTGTATGTATATATACATATTGAAAAACCAATTTTCTTTTTCCAAGAAAAAATATTCTGTGAATAAAATTATGATAGATATATAAATTTATTTGTTGGTTTATTTAAAGTAGACAACATTTTATTAACTAGAAAAGCCTCTAAAAAATTATGTCACCTTACGTAAAAAGCTAGATGTAAACAGTCAAGTTCAATGATGAATACTTGTTGAGTTCAGAAATGCTCAGTTTATGTTTTAAAAGGAAGTAAATAAAAAGTAAAACAGTCAAAATTCCATAAAGAAGTTGAAACCTGCAGATATTTAAAAACACCAAAGGAGGTTTTAAATAGGAAATTCATCTTTTAATATATATATACATACATACATACCAAGTATCATACAATGATTTCTACATGCATGTCAATAGCTTATTGTCATTTTAGAGTAAGGATTTTGTGTGGTGTAGCTAAGCTGTCTTCATAGAAGAAAGCATCACAAAATTATGTCCAATCTATGAACGCCAATAATGCTATGCCAGGCAGATGACCTACTCTCTTCAGACAGGCTCCAGTTTTCCCAAGTGACTATCCTCAGGATTTGTGAAGCAATAAAATTTTTTCTGCATCCTGCTTGTGGATAGAAACAGAGCTATGGGCACATGGACATTGTTTACTTTTTTCCAATCTTTTATTTGTAAAATAATTGTTGCAGAAGAAAGTAAACCAATACTCCATTGGGAAAATTTTAGATGGGTTTTGTGAAATTTTTATATTTACATGTAAGTTAATCAATCTTGACACTTTGAGGGCTGATATAGGAAGATTGTGATTTCAAAGACATCCTAAGCTGTATGGAAAGATTCTTTATCAAAAAGAAAGAATTAAAATAAATAAAGAAAATAGAAACACTAAAAAAAAAAAAGAAAATAGTAACATACCAAATTTGATTACCAAAACCATGACTGATACTGCAATAATTTCTGTTAAATTATATCACTATAAATACAGTATTAAAAGCTTATATAACTAGAAATGAAATATAATATGTAACATTCTGTGCTTCTTATACAGTGAAGGATATTTGAAATATGAAAAGAAATGATCAAATGCTAAAAATGAAATTAAAATAAATACCAATATTTGTTCATGTACTGTCTTTCATACTAAGCAGTTTAACCAAAATTAGTAACCATTACAATTACATTCATTTTCAATGTCTTCATGTGAGTGATAATTTTAATATTTATCCTATTATAAAAATAGTCTATGCCTTTTAATGGACAATATTATTTGACCTTAAGAATATTCATTTATCTGAATATCACGAAATTATTTGGTATTTATTGTAATCAAATTGAAGATTTGAAAGCAAAGGAGAAATTATCTTATGATCTCAGACTATATTCCATGACATTGTAAAGAATTTTGAATAAAATCAGTGCTTTCCTTCTTTCTTTCTTTCTTTCTTTCTTTCTTTCTTTCTTTCTTTCTTTCTTTTTTTAACATTCCAGGTTTTTCCACCCCCTGTCCACCCCCCAACTATTCCACATCCCATACCTCCACCCCAGTCCCCTATCTCTACAAGGTTGTCCCCACTCCAAACTCCACTCCATCAGACCTCTAAACTACCTGGGGCTTTCAGTCTCTTGAGAGTTAGGTGCAATTTCTCTTACTAAGCCCAGCAGTCCTCCACTGCATATGTTCCAGGCGCCCCATATCACCTGGCATATGCTGCCTGGTTGGTGGTCCAGTATCTGAGAGATCTCAGGAGTCCAGGTTCATTGAGACTGTTGATCCTCTCACAGGGTCACCCTCCTCCATAGCCTCTTCTAGCTTTCCCCTAATTCAACCACGGAAGTCAGCAGCTTTTGACAATGGTTGGGTATAAATATCTGCATCTGACTTTTCAGCTGCTTGTTGGGTTTTTAGGAGGGCATTCATGATAGGTTCAATTTTGTGAGTACTCCATAGCCTCAGTAATAGTGTCAGGCCTTAGGACCTCCCCTTGAGCTGGATCCCACTTTGGGTGGGCCTGTTGCTGGACCTTCCTTTCCTCAGGCTCCTTTCCATTTCCATCCCTGTAGTTCTTTCAGACAGGAACAATTATGGGTTAGAGTTTTGATTGTGGGACGGCAACCCCCTCCCTCACTTGATGCCCTCTCTTACTGGTGGAGTTGGGCTCTACAGATTCCCTCCTCCCAGTGTAGGGCATTTCATCTAAGGTCCCTCCCTTTGAGTTCTGACAATTTGCTACCTCCCAGGTCTGTGGTGTATTCTGGAGGATACTCCCAACAACTTACCTCCCGAGGTTGCATGTTTCCCTTCTTTCTGCTGGTCCTCAGAGATTTCAGTCCTTTTCCTTCACCCAATACCCAATCATGTTACCCTCTCCCCCTCTCCCATCCCCTTTCCCTCCAAGGTCCCTCATCACCCACTTGTGGTTGGTTTCTTCTCCCTCCCAAGTGGGACTGAGGCATCCTTACTTGGGCCCTTCAGTTTGTTGACTTTTGTGAGTTCTGTGAGCTGTATCTTGGGTATTTGACACTTTTTGGGGGAGGGGCTAATATCCACTTATTAGTAAGTACATACCATGCATGTCCTTTTGGATCTGAATTACCTCACTCAAAATGATAATTTCTAGTTCCATCAGTGCTTTCTTGGATTGTTTAAAAGTATGTGATGAGAAAATTGATAGTGCCATGAAAGAAGAGCTGACTATTTTGGAGCTGGTAGTCACAAATAATGGCACTGGCTAGCTTAATTAAAGAAGAGTCTTTAGTTCCAACAATTTTAAAGAGACAATCAAGACCTATTCATACAAGGTTATAAAAAATGATCTTTTAAAAAACAGAGTTATATATATCGGTAATGACACTATTAACAAGAATAGAAATGTAACTGGAATGTAGCAAAGATGGAAAATTAATAACTCAGAGCATTGCATTATAAAGCTAATATTATGCATACTCTGTTTTCATTTCATTGTGATCAGATTTTTATGATCAAAAAACTTTAGTCTCCCTCCATAGTTTCAATAACTTGTAGGATGTTATATATACATCTGTGAAAAAAGGGAGACTATTACACAGGTTCAAGCATAATACAGGTGCATTATTAGAACTATGCTTTTTAAAGATTCACTTTTTTTCATGTATTGGAGTGATTTGCCTGAATAAATATATGTGTGCCATGTATATGTCTGCTGATACCTAAAGACGTCATCATGTACTCTCAAACTGGAGTTATATGTTTTTGTGAGTCACTTTGTGAATCCTGGAAACCAAATGTGGGCTTTCTGCAAGACAAGAATATACAGACAACTATTGAGCCATTATATTAGAAGGTTAAAGTGAAAACACTAAATCTATAAAGAAAGGTCATTAAAGTTTTGAAGACAAGAACTTCAAGGTTCATATATTGATAGAAATAATAACTTTTCAAAGGCCATTTAACGAAAACTATTTTTAGATTCAATGTATTCGCAATCAATATCACTAAGACATTCTTCATAGAAATACAAAAAGCAACCTGAAAATTCATGTAGAAACACAAAATATCCCAGATACCAAAACAATTCTGAGGAGAAAAATAAGATACCACAGAAGTTAAGAATACTTGACGTTCAGCTGAATGAGACAGATGCAGATATGTACAACCAACCATTGGATTGAGTTCAGGGACTGTTATGGAAGAATTGGGGAAAGGTCTGTAGGAGCTGTAGGGATTACAACCCCATATAGAAAGAACAACAGTGTCAAATAACCTGAAACATTCAGATATCCCAGAGACTTAACCACCTACCAAGGATCACACATGTGCTAGTCCATGACTCCTAGCATATAAGTAGCAGAGGACTGCCTTGTCTGGTCTCAATGGGGAGGATAAGCCTAATCCTGTATAGACTTGATGTCTTAGATAAGTGGGATGCTGGTAGGGGTGACATGGGGATAGGTGAGCCGATGGGGGAGCACCCTCTCAGAGACAAAGGGGAGGGAGTGAAAAACTCAAGTAGAGGGGACCAGCAAAGGGACAACATTTGGAATGGAAATAAATAAAAATTAATAATAATAATAATAATAATAATAAGAAGAAGAAGAAGAAGAAGAAGAAGAAGAAGAAGAAGAAGAAGAAGAAAGAAGAAAGAATACTCACTGTTCATGCAAAATAATTGACCTTGGTTTCCAGGACTCAGTCTGCTCACAACTGGGGATATCTGATGCTTTCTTCTGGCCTCCATGGGAATCTATACACATGTGCACATATATATATACAAACCTTGCAGTTAAGAATAATTACTGTTCATTCAGAGTACTTGAGTTTTGTTCTCAAGACTCAGGCTGCTCACAACTACAGGTAACTGTAAGTGATCTGGTGTTCTCCTCTGGCTTCCATAGGCACGGGTACACATATGCACATATATATACACAAACACAAATATACATAAATATTTGTAGAAATAAAATAAATCTTAAAATAATGCTACATACATTACCACATCTCAAGATATACAAAATAAATCTATAGCAATAAAAACAGCATGATAATAGTAAGAATATATGTACATAAATGAAACAGAATAAAGAAACTAATTTAGATCCACATGACTATAGCCTCTTATCAATTTCTTTTGAAAGAGATACCACAAATAGAAAGCTGAATAGAGATAGCATCTTCAAAAAAAAAATAGTGTTGGGATAACTGAAAGTCCATATATAGAACAATGTACTTAAACACTTATCTCTTAACTTTTTGCAGAAATCCACTCCAAATAGATTGATGATCTCAGTGTAGAACATGAAACATGAAGATAATAAGGTAGGGAGCATGTAACAATGTGTAATTCTAGATAAGAATTCTCTAAATAGGATGCAAGATACTTAGAAAATGTGGCCAGCAATTACAAATGGGAATTCTGAAAATTGAATTGTATCTGTGCAGCAAAAGTAATGTGAAGAGGCTGTCAGCTAAATGGAAGAATGTTTTTGATAGTTAAATATCTACTTAGTACCTAAACTAAATAGAGTACACACAAGAAAAGGTAAATAAAAACAGTAACCCAACCAAATAAGGGTCTATAGATCTAACAGAAACTTTTAATAGATAAAATATAGATTGTTACTAAACACAATTTTAGACACCCTTAGAAATTTGGAATGGCAAATTTAACATTGAGACTCCATGTCATCACAGTCAGAAAAATTAAATTATGAAATATTTAGGTATGTGAGTAGAACTGAAAAGGCATATTTTATGAGCTAACCTAGGTGTAGAAAAACAGTTTCTCCAAGTGTTTTAATGATTTGAAAATAGAACTATAAAAAAACATTTCCTGATATTAACCAAGCTTATTATAGACATGATCTTCAGAAATATTAATTGGACTTCATATTATGAACATTTTCATAATTTTGGTCAATGCTATGTAGTAACTCATAGATTTAGTAAATTTATCTATGCAAAGAAAACAATCTTTAGCTTTATTTAAGGTTTAGATGCATATTCTACTGTTGTAGTTTCGAATCAAGATTGTACAATGACTAAATCAGTATGTTTGTCTGAGGTTGCAGGCTCTTTATTATTTATCTCATTGATTGCAAAGTCACAAAACTTCTGCTATATAAAGTATTATGAAACTTGCTGATTATTACTGTCAGTTACTTAGTACCATACTAGGAAGCTACAATGGTGATTGTAGTGGTTTGAATAGAAATGACCCCTAGAAAGTCATGTATTTGAATGCTTGTTCCATAGGGAATAGCACTATGAAGAGGTGGGACCTTGTTGTAGGAAGTCCATCATTGTGAGGCTGGTCTTTCAGGTATCAGATGATTAAGTGAGGCCTATTGTGCTCTATATTTCTGCTAATTACAGATCATGATGTAGAATTCTCAGCTACCTCTCCAGCACCATGTCTGTCTGCCTGCTGATATATGTCCTATCATGACAATCATAGAATAAAATTAAAACTGTAATCCACCACCAATTAAATGTTTTCCATCATAAGAATTGTGGTCTTATTGTCTCCTCACAGCAATAAAAAACTTAACCAGGACAGAAATTGATACCAGGGACATACTGGGGTATTACTGTTATAGGCCTGACCATACTTTTGTTTGGAAGAATATGGACTTTAGAACTTTGGATTAAAAAAGCAGTTAAACTCTTTAAGTGGGACTTAATGAACAGAACCATCCTAGTATCAGCATTCAAGACAGTGGTGCTGAGGGTGATTTGAAGTGTCGGGGCCCAGCTCAAGATGTTTTAGAGGAAAAAAATGGTAGAATGTGGCCCAAAGCCTATTCTTGTGTTATTTTGATGAAGTGTATGCTTACTTTCTACCCTTGTAAAAAACAATCTGCGCAAGGCTAAATTGAAGAGTTATGGGTTAATAGCTTTAGCAGAGGAGATTACCAAAGAACCTAACATTAACTGTGTTGTATAGCTATTAGTAGTCACACTTATGAAGATTTAATTTTTCAAATGAGCAAGCTGAGAAAGGAAAGTTACAAAATGTACAATGCACTAAATCCCGTGTTCAAGAAGATAGATTAAAGAATAGAATATGCCGGCGAGTCAGGCTTATCACAGCAGTACCCCAGCCCCTTTATCATCTTCTGTCTTAGAGACACCATGACCATGGCAACTCTTATAGAGGAAACATTTAAATGACGTTAAAAGGTATAAAGTGAGTGGTGTCCTCCTGGGAAGATTTTATCCAGCTAAGCTTCCAACTTGTGGAAAGGAATTAGAAAAGCTTAGGGTTAGGTGGGGTGCTGCACACCTTTAATAGCAGCACTCCAAAAGGAAAGGCAGGCGAAGCTCTGACTCCAAAGCCAGTCTACTTCTATAGAGCATGTTCCAGGACAATCAAGCTTCTGAAGTGAAGGAAACCATCAAAAACAGAAAGCTGGGGAAGAATTAATAGAATAAGAGCAAAGGAAGCATGTTCCAACCCCAACAAGCAGCAGACCTTGCAGCTTTGGCTATAAGGTTCTAGCTTTAGAGTAAAGGATAGAAGAAAGAGGCTATATAATCTCACTTCATGACTAAGGAAAGCTGCTGAGACCAAATATGTGTCTGGGGTATCCCTACATGGAGAACTAGAGAGGCCATTGTGTGAAACTGTGAGGGTGAAGCCTGATTGCTTCGGAGAGTCCAAATTTTTTGGAGATGTCATAGTCATGGGATATCTGCTGATAAAGCTGCTAACATGGACTAGAACAAGCCCAAGAGAGAGAAGTGTGTTGCAGTCAAAAAAGCAAGAAAGAGTTGGAGATTTGAAAAGTGCTTTCACATCCAACATGGAGATGCAGAGTAAGTTTGCCTAGCTCATTTTCAGTCTTGCTTTGGTCCAGCATTTCTTCGCTATCCTATTTCCTTCTATTTAAAATGGTAATGCATATTCTGTGCCACTGTTTGTTGGAAGTTTGTGATATAATATTTTTTTTCAGTTTAATTTTACAGGGGATTACAGTTAAGAGACTGCATAAATCTCCAAAGAAACTTTGAATTTTTGACTTTTATTGACTACAGGAATTTTTGAAGTAGGACTGAATGTAGTTTTGCATTATGTTATGGCTGCAAGTCTTTGGGGGTGATGGAATGGAATGTGATGGTTTGAACAGGGATGCTCCCCATAGACTCATGTGTTTGAATGATTAATCCATAGGGAGTAGCACTATGAGGAGGTGTGGCCTTGTTGGATTAGGTGTGTCCTTGTTAAAAGGTGCTTCACTGTGGAGGCAGTCTCATATATATGCTAAAGCTCCAACCAGTGTGGAGCAAAGTCTCCTCCTGGCTTCCTTCTGATCAAGATGTAGAATTCTTGACTCCTCCAGCACCTTGTCTGCCTGCATGCTGACATTCTTTTGCCCATGAAGATATTAGACTAAACCTCTGAAACTGTAAGCCAGCCCCAATTTAATGTTTTCCTTCAGAAGACTTTCTGTGGTCACGGTGTCTCTTCACAGCAATAGAAACCCTAAGGCATTAATCATATCTTCAATTTCTCTCTGTCTCTCTCCTCTCTCCCTCCCTCACCCTCCCCCCCCCGCGTATATATGTATATGTAACTGCTGCTTCTTTAAAAGCTAATTCTGCAGTCAGTTTGCCAAAATTTGATGGGAACAACATTCATGTAGGAACTATACTTTGTATGTGTGTGTGAGTGTATTAGTGTATGTGCGTGTGTGTGTGTGTGTGTCTGTCTGTGTGTCTGTGTTTATGAAACGGTGAGATTTTCTTGGCTGCAGTACAGAACACTGGCTATAGAAATGAGTGCCTACACATTTTAAACAGAGTTCAATTATTCCACCAGTTACTGAACTAGAGTATGTAATATATAGTATTTGGTCACTTTCCTTCACCATCAAATGTAACTAAAATTTAACATCTCGTCTTCACCTGGTATGTTGTAATATGTTTATGAATAGTAATGGAAAAATTACCTCTGAATAAACTTGTGCTTTTGTATAGTTTATATTTTATAAAGTTTGGGTCTCATTTTAAATGATAATTATTTCCCTTTGCAGTGCAATGAATGCAGAATAAGTTACAATACACTCTCTTTGTTATGAAGGAATCAAGTCATCAATAATAAAGAGTAAGCATTCGCCCTATTATTATATACTACCTCTTTGCTCACCTGCTTTATAGTCTAAATAATAAATGTTTATACGTAAATCTATTCCTCCTTCACTTTTCAAGAAGATCTTCTGGAAAACATAAATGTAAAATAAGGGAGAAAAATTACATTGGTACATAAAAGAGTCATGAAGAGGAAAAAGAAATAAAAAGATAACTTTTTGAGATGCACCACTTTACATTTTTAGCCTAAATATGCAGTACAAATTATAGGTATAAAAAAAAACAAGAGTAGTAATTTAATATTCATTGACTTGCACAAATTCTAGCATAAATTTATTTCATGTATTTACTAATTGTTCCTCTTAAAATCTATGAATATTCTAACAGTAGAAATGAGAGGTGTTTTATTAAAATCTTTCTAAGTGTCTGTTCACATTCTGAGCCAAGATATTTACCATTATCTATGAGAAAGCAAAGAATATAATATACATATTAAAATCTGTTGCTCAGACTTGATATAAGGAGGGGGAATTTAGAAATATCATGGCTATGCTTCTCAGCTTGGATTATATTCTATTGCAGATGGCAGATGGATCCTTTTTTATTTTCTTCTTGCTTTTGCATCCCATTTTAATCTCTTGAAAGGTAACTGTTTTTGCCTTAGCAATTGAAATCCAGCCTTCTATATTTCGAATCCCACTTCCTTTAAGCCAATGACCAGTTATTTGGTGGTATATTGATTTTGATTATTTGTTGCTCTTTTGGCTTGTTTATGTTCTTCTAATGTTCTATACTTTGGTCTATATCTACTTTGAATCAATTGTATTGTGATGGCTCTATTGAAGGTACTCAAATACGTTCATCTCTCAAAATGGAATAATCAACAAATGTTTATAAAATATCTGTGCCAGAGATTTATGTTCAAATTAGACATTGAGGACTATAGCACAGATACCACTAAAAATTGAATTTTCAAGTATGAAAAACACTGAGTTTGACTTCTTGCAGAACTACATATTTTGGCATATTCACATTACCTAGACAAATTTATGATGCATTTTTCAGGTTGTATTTAGTTTCTGATTCAGCCCACACATATGAGGAACAATTTGATAAATATAGGGCATGTGAGATAATTTTTCATACATTGCCTATTTTTAAAAATACATTATAATACTACAGAATGAACAGAACTAGAGAATTAGTTATGTAATATCCCAGATAAGGGAGCATATATTCAATGCTTAGCAGAATTTCTGAAGATCATAAGATGACCAAATAGGAGAAATAAGATAAAAACTCAAATTCATAAACCAAAAGGCATGACTATTTTACCACACTAAGATGGTGTGTGTGTGTGTGTGTGTGTGTGTGTGTGTGTGTGTGTGTGTGTATGTGGTAAATGTTGGTGAGGCATACCTTTATAATCCAGAGAAAGATACCATTAAGTGTTGTCTTTTATTTTTCTTAACCTTATTGCCTTCTGACAAGAATACTCACTGCAATAACAGCAACAATTTGGAAGAGGCTAGTTATTTAAGAAGCTCCATCAGCCTCTACCGCCTCAGGCTATGGACAATGCTGAGATTACAGGCACGTACAGCCATGTCATTTTATCATAATAGCACTGTGGATCTACGTCCAGTTCCTTGTGTTTATACAAATTCTATTAACCACTGAGCCATGCCACCAGCTCTCATATGGTTCTCTTTTGAGAAGCAAATATCAATATAGTGTATTCTTTTTGTGTATATGATGACCCATATGGATAATTTGACAAAATTGTGAGTTTCATGTATAATCTCAAAAATTTGAAGATGTCCATCATTTAACATGAGTAAATTTATGTCTCTTGTAGTAATGTTAAAAATAAAATGTATTTTAAGATTTGGGCAATAATTATATTTAGAAAGACAATGACTAAATCTATTGCAAAATTACATGGAACTCCCTTTCATATATGTAAACCTAAAACAGAAACAGAAATATGAACTATGTTTTTTTTTTTTAACTGTGATATGGGTATTGCAATACTCACTCTATAACACGGCTATAAAATTAAAATGTACATTAAAATCTCTGTAAGTTGAAGAACTGTGTGTAAATTAGAATTTTCTTTATCCATAGTCAAGCATAAATCCCTTCCTGGAGTCTATGTTGTAGGTTATGTAATATAGGCATTGTAATCATCCCTGGGGAAGCATGCACAGTTTATGAATGAGATACATATGTCTGAAGCACAAAGAAAGTATAGCTTTGTGTGTTGTTGTTTCTATGAACAGTTTTATTTCAACCATTTACAGTAAACAAGACAACATCTTGTTGCAAATATACCAGCAAAAATGGTACAAAACCTTAACACAAAATGCTTGAATGATACATAAGAACAGTCTGTTCTTCTTAGCTGGACCTGATATGCTCTATGACAATCTATTAATAAGTCATATTTTGTTACTGATAATGCACTGTGTAGTATGATCTCAAAATTAAATTTTTAACCTAAACCTTATAAATAAGCTATACAGATGTGACTATATGTTTAGCATATATTTACTATCAAACATCTCATATTGAATTTTACAAGGCTTTCCACACATTGTTATAATTTAAATCTATATTCTAATATTCCATGTTCACAAGTTCCTTCAAGTTATAACATAATGGTAATCCAAGTTTTATAGAAAAGTTGTCACGGTAGAGAAATATTCACTAATCTTGTGAATTCTGCTGAAACCTAGAAGAAAATTCACATCTTTGTGACTGAAAACCACAGCTCTTTTCACTAAATGGATTATGAGCACTGTGAAAGATAAGAGACTCAGATTTCCCCAAAGAAAAGAGGCCTTAAAATATCTAGAAATAAGCTTTCAGTTTATTTCAGAATAAACTGAGAATTTAAGAAATGAAAGGATTGTCTCCATGTATTTCTGGCTTTAAGAAACAATACAATTGAGTATTGTAATCTATGTTGACCAGTTCTTTGACACTTATTTGTATTCAGTAGTATTCAATGATATAAGCAACATCCACAAAAACTAGTTTGGGAAAAACAAAAAAAAAAAGTCTAGAAAGAGTTCTGATCATGTACATTAATATGTGCTAGTCTGGAGAAATGCAACAGTATTTCATTGAAATGCATTAATTTTAGTACCAGAGAAAATGAATTCTGAGATTTTGAGCTACATTTCCCAGTTTGTATGTATATTTTAACTAAGTTTGTCATTCATCCTTTCATTCAAAACTACATAGAGAAGGCAATATAAAGCTTAGGATTACTTTAGATGCTAAGGAGTTCAAAGTAAAGTCAAGTATTATTTGCGATGCAGAGACTATGCTGATAAATAAGACAAAAAAATCTACACCAATGTAGAGTCTAAATTCTAGTATGAAAGACAAGTGATGACAGAGAGCAAATGTTTATGAAGTAATGTATTAGAATATAAATGGTTTTAATTAGCATGCTTTGATTATATGTAATAGGTTGTATTCTAACATTTTCATAACTTTTAGATAAAATGGAACACATTAAGTGTAATAATCAGCCCAAGGAAACAATGTTTGGTTGTAAGCAGTGTGACAATATAGGATTGCCAAGGAAGGTAAAAGTTGAAAACCATGTGAAAGCAGTGAGCTAATAACTTGAGCATATATTTTTTTTCCAGAGGAGGAATATTCCAAACAATAAAAACACCAAATACAAAATATTGACTTTTGGTAATCATTGTTGTATATGAGGGGGATAAAAGGAGAAAATCAGTTTGCCTAGAAAGGAAAACTAAAGGAGGAAAAAGAAAGGAAAAATCCAGTGAAGTGACAGAGTACTCATAGAGCATTGCTCAGATTTGAATCTTAATATCCAAACATGAAAGGCAATTTGGTAGTTCAACAAAAATATAGCATAAGATGTCTTTCTGCTTCACAATGTTAATTGTTAATTACTCTGGGTTTGTTGTTCTTTTGTATTGACTACAGTATCAAGCACACTATCAAACAGAAACACATATAGAAACACAGTCTAACATCATGCATACATATATGTACACAAAACAAGTTAAAATGTAATAAAATTTAAAGAAATATAGAGACAAATATATAGCCTGTCCCATAAATGAAAATCAACATAAAAACCTCAAAGAAAACAGGTAGGGATCGTGCCGTGGAAATGGGTTATATGTGTGAGCTTCCTGAAGTTTCTAGTGGTGTCCATCTAGTGGTAAAAAAAAATGACATTGAAAATTAAGAATTGATCCTTGAAGTTATCAATCTAAAGCTAACTGTTGAAAGAGAAGTGACAGGGACATGGTGTATAGTTATGAATGGGGTTTATTTTAGAGAGAATAGGAGAATATTTGAAGTTAACACTAATAAATGACCCTTCTGAATGGTGTTTATTTTCAGAAAGTGTATAAAAGTGGGGCAGTGGTTAGCAGAAATAAAAGTAATGCTCTTTAAAAATATTTCTTATTTGCTTATTTTTAATAATAGATTATTAATTTATTATAAATAATTTATTTATATATTAATCATATGTGATGAGTTTCATTTTGAAAGTTTCATATACTTTTTAGAATAAATAGAACACAATAAGTAGAATTGGGAGGGAAAGCAGAAAGCATTTTAGTGCAGAAATTATAAGAATTATGTTAGTGCAGAATAATGAGAATTGCTTCAGATTATGTACTAGTGGACTTGATTGGGAGCAAGGTTTTAAACAAGTTCAGATGCCACAATGATTTTTTTCCACAGTAAATATGTGTAATCCCAAACAAAATCCAAATGAGCAGATGTTGTAGAAAGAATTAAAATAACTTTGCACTTTGTACCTTGGGCAAATCATGCTAAGTCAAGGTATACCTTAAGTCAAATTTTCAACCTGTGTACAGTGAAAGGAAAACATGACATGTACCTCACAGAATTTCTATGGTAACTACCTGGAATGCAAGTAATGTGTTGTACATGATGCATACAAATTATTCTCTAATACATGATATGTCTCATAGCAAATGTTCTGGAAACAGTCTGGTATCTACTATCATTTTCTATATTACCTACAATCTCTTGGCCTTATTTTTCTAACCTAAAAAACAGGAAAGATAATTTTTATTTCCTGAGTTAATGATATAAGAGCATGGTAAAATACAATGTTTTTGCTGACTTTTTTGTCATTCTCCTTCAAACCATGAACAAGGGAATCTGTATCCTAGGCTCTATGGGTTAGAGAGGAGCAAGGAAAGACATGAAACCTGATAAGATTTTATTCTGTTCCTCAAGATAAGGGGATTACTTAGCTTTTCCACAATGAGAACCAAGTCAAACTTACTGAAAGCTCTTTCTGATAATTCTGATAAGCCATCTATGTACTACAGTGAAATATAATATTCATTCAACTTCTATGTAATGCCAGTGCTCATCTGAACAATATATGGAGAACACTACATTTATAATTTAATTTTAGTATTCCAGTATACATATAGTATATATTATACACACACAAACATACACATATATATTTGCATATACATATGTGTTTAGTCAAAAGGAGGTAGGAATTGGAACAACTAAATGAAAAAAAAAAACCTCCAACAGAAGAAGTACTTGTCTGTCTATTCTCAGCACAAACTTCACGAGCACACTTTGGTATGGGGATTAACTGAGTTTTCTGCGTCACTTTCTTCCAAAACTATATAAGCTATCAGAATTTACAGATGCAAATAGACTCAGACATTTAACTGAAAGACATTATGCTCGAGGGCCCTTGTTACCTTTTTGGTTCCTAAGTAAGAGGGATTTTAAAATTCAATTCTAATCCACCACAAACGTGACTATAAAGGTATGAACAAAGTAAGCAGCTGGAAAACAAGCTACAGCCTCAAGTTTATCTCTTTGTTCTGTAGTTTCATTTTGGAAAACAATCCTCTTTCTGTGGTGAATTGTCTGGCAACAGTGGATTCTCTGTCTGAGAAAAGAGAAAAAAAATGAGACATGAAGAGGAAAAGAAAGCTGATTTCAGTTAAAAGGTGTGGAAGTGTTCTGTGATAAATGCAAGAACCTTACATATTTTTTACAGTTTCTACTCAATAAGAGGCTACAAATGGGCTATTTTGAGAAGTGCTTTGTGAATCTTGAGCTGCATTTTTGCAGAATGTCTTGGTTTAGATGAACAAAAGTACCTTCTGCATATATGCAAATAAGAACAAGAATGAACAGAAACTTTTTATTGTAATAAAAATTCCATGTGACACATTGAACATCTGGATAGAAATTTTTCCAGCTTCATGGCTTTCACTTTATTGTAAGCATAATAATCATTTCAGCCTTAGAAGTGGGACTCAGAAGTATGTAGAGAGCATTTAGTGGAATGCCGCAAGATCAGTTAATGGCCATCTCTTGAATGTCTGAGCCGGAAAGAAAGGACATGTATTTAGACAGTATAGCAGAAGAACATTCACTTGGCATCTAAAATATCTAATATTGACCACATGATTTGGCATTCATTATTTGAATCACACTCTAAAAATGATGTTATCTTTGGGGGTCCTAGATTCCTCATCCAAGAGCTAAGTATATTATTCTGTATATCTCCTAGAACTGTTGTCATAAGTATGGAATGTAATAAAACATTGTAGTCCTGATATAAATGAAGCCAGCACACAGCAATCAGTGCCTGTTATTTCTACAAACTCACTAAGGAAGATATTCAGATTGCAATAAACAGAAGTTTATAATGTGTTCTGTAGACTTGGTGTATATTGTTGACACATCCATTGCATACTCTCACACTGAATACCTCACAAATAGTAAAGATTACAAATTAACATGGAAATAAAATATTCTAAAAGGATACCAAGAGCACGTCTATGTGAACTGAGTGTAAGTACAGCATTACATTCTCAGTACAGATACAATGTCTACCTGCCCTCACAAACTACCACAGATAGCTTAAAAATGGAAATTTGTTCTCTCTCAGTTCTGCATGATAGATGTCCAAGAAAAAGACATGAAAGAATTATTTTCTTCTAGAGTGTCTCTAGGAATTGCTAGTAGCCATTTCTCTCTGCAATCTTGCAAGGCCTCCTGTCTCTGGGTGTTTGTGTTGTACTCCCTTCTTATAACGTCTCCAAGAACAATTCTAGGGACTTCATGTTGCCTTAATTCTCACTTTATAGGCCATATTTATAAAATTGACCACATTCCGAGGTACTGGATACTACACTGTCTAAATACATGTCCCTTCTTTCCTAACCACACATTCAAGAGATGGCCCTTACCTATGGTGTTCAACCAAATGCTCTCTATATACTTTTCAGTCCCACTTCTAGGATCCAAATGGTTATTATGCTTACAATAAAGTTCAATCCATGCAGCAGGATGCTCAGTGTGTTGTATAAAAGGTGTGGAAGTGTTCAGTGATAAATGCAAGGGCTTTGCATATTTTATACAGTTTCTACTCAATAAGAGGCCACAAATGGGCTATTTTGAGAAGTGCTTTGTGAATCTTGAGCTGCAGAATATCTTGGTTTGGATGAACAAACATATCTTCTGCTTATATGTAAATAACAAGTATGAACAAAAACATTTTATTGTAATAAGATTTTTAAAATTCATAATTTAAGCTTTGTATAGGTATAAAAAGAGACACCAGTGATATAATAGGTAGCTATTAATTAAGTAATCTTATTTATAAACATATTTATAAATTTTTGAGAATCCTATAAGTCATTAAAGGCATTCTGATCATATTTACCACAACTTTTACCCATAATTCCTTCCAGATCTATTTCCCACTCATACTCCTTCCAAGATTTCAAGATTTCTGTCCTTTTTTGTTTGTTTGCTTGTTTGTTTATAACCAACTGATTCTTATTTGTACTGCCTATAAACTTATAGATATGGTGCCACCCAACAGAGGGCATGGTCAGCCTACCAGGGGTTATTCCCTTAAAGAAAACTCACCCTTTCTGCCTCAGAAATAATCAACTGTCAATAGCTTATCTGCTGTAATTCAGGGGTTCTTGTATTATTTATTATGATCCATGCTGAAAAGTTGACTAGCCTTTTCTTGTTCAAGTCTTGTGCTGGCATGCTGACAATATTGTGCCCCCCCACACAATGGTCTCTGGAGTTTTGGGAAAAAAATATGTGATGTAGATGTCCCATTTATGTCTGAGCACTCCATAGACAATAATGATATTATCCTCTGCAATTTGACTAATTTTGAATTGTTGCATTTACTATCAACCACTGTACAAATAAACTTCTCTGCTAAGGTCTTAAACTAAATACACAATCTATTTGTATAGAGATATAAATTCAGATGGCAGCTTGATTCTATGGCCTTAAACACAGTCATAAAATGGTTTGATTGTTCTTATAACATTCACAGCACAATGTTTCCTGGGCATGCACATGAATATATGTATATATACATATGCATTCCAGACCACTTGTTATTTTATATCACAGAGTTCATAGTTGGGTATAAATGTTAACATTCTCCCCAGCAACCTGCATGCCACCTTTAGGTCTTATGAAAGCTGGTCAGTACAATGTATGGTTCTTCAACCATAATGTCTTACAAGGCAGTTGTGATGTTAATGACAATAGTACACATTTTCTGAGAAGTCTCTAGAACACCTACGACAACAAATCCAGGAGATGCATCTGTACTTTATACTGATCTTTATGTTTATAATATATGGCTGTTAGTAAAGTCATTATCTCCTGTTTTACAATAGCTTCAATTATTTCAATTAAACTCATGCATATATATATATGTATATGAATGAAACAGAAATGAACATAGATGAGTACATGTCTCTATAGTAGAAAACAGATTTCGCATGTGGCCAGGGGTAGTATAGTTGTATCATATGGTAAATACACTTCCAGCTTTTCCAAGGAACATTCACACTGATTTCCTCAGCAGTCACCAGAATGCATTCCTAGTAACAGTATATACATTTCTAAAATTCTTACCCATCTGAATTTCCTGTCTTTTGTTACGTTAATTTTAGCCATTCTGACAGGGGTAAGATGAAATCTCATAGTACTTTTAATGCACTTTTAATTTACATTTTCATAATTACCAAGGATGTTGAATGTTTTTAAAAATAACTCTTAATTTACATTTCTTCTGAGAACACTCTGTTCATTTTCACAGACCTTATATTCACAGATAAATGTAACTCTCACTCCTCATCTTAGAAAATTAGTTTTCACAACAGATGGAGTTTATTACAGAGATCTACAACTGCTCAAAATATAGGAATAAGTGACTACAGGATGACCAAGTGCAACTGATTTAAAAGCAACAAAACTCCTACCCCTATGGCTCCAGGAAACAAATGAAATATGGATAAAAAGACTGTATGATCAAATGATTAAAATGTCTGCTAATGTCTCAACAATATAGTCAACTAAACAAGATTCTAACAATACCAACACTGTATAACATGCCATACCACATGACAATACCATAGAGGAAATTTCACATAGTCCTACCTTAAAACGGAGAGCCATATGTGGCCAATGGATGTTGAGAAAAGGAGAATCAACTTTCTTCAGGGATGAATTCATGCATAGATCGCCAAGTCCCAAGTGTTCAGCCTTGGACATTTGTACATACAAGCAATTCTAAATGGATTCAAAGTGTAGTACATAGACATGTGTACATTATAGATAGTCAAATATGCTAATGTGTGTAACAGTAATAATTAAGGAAGAAATCATGAATCAGGCAGTGAGGACTAGAAGGAGAAATGAAGACAGAAGAGCTGGCATGGTATAAATGAAGTGTTCATGTATGAAGTTCTCAAAAAAACAATACAAAAAGGAAAAAAATAACTAAAATAATCATGTGGTATCAAAAAAGATCTCAAAAAAGGTGAGATAATCCTGAAAAATGAAAACACTGCTAAAGGGTTCAACATGGTTTCAAGATAAATTGCCAAGACAAATCAGTGAAAGCAACATGGACTTGACAGAAAATCATATATATTGATCCAAAAAAATTGAGGGTCCATAAATAAGTACATACATCTACAGATCCTAGATCTTTCACAAAGATGAAAAGAAAATCCACTGGAGAAATAAAACATCTTTAACAAACAGTGCTGCCGAAAAAGTAAATATTTACATATAGAAGAATGAAACTTAATCCTATTCTGTCCACACACAAATCAGTTACAAATAAATAAAAGAGCTGAATATTAAAACTATAATTTTAAATCCTTTAGAAGAAAGAGTAGGTAATCCTTTTGAGGTTATAGGGCTAGCAAAGGATTTTTTGAGTAGCATCTTCATTTCCCAGGAAAATGTGAGGCTAGGAAATTAAAATTTCACTGAAGAGGCAGTTCACAGAATGGAAAACAATCTTTAGAAGCTTGTTTTGTTGCTGTTGTTTGTTTGTTGTTGTTGTTTTAAATCTTAACTTGTTTGAACTCAAGGGGAGATTCAAGGTGAGATGGGGAAAAAATTTTGAGATCTCTATTTCTGCATGTCTGCAGTAATTTCAGTCTATCTTCTTAGCCACACATATATCTTCATACCTATCCATCGTTTATTAAGACATTTCAGGACTTATCATTGTACCTTACCTCAGAAGACATGAGATGGTTTATGTAAAACGTATCCTAATAAAGAAAAACATATCAGCATACCTTCTTTTTATGGCTTATTATATCTCTACTTTGTTTAAATCGTATAATCACAGCAAATATTCCACTGTATTTTGCCTATACATGACTCACTCTTAAGTCTGCTGAACTACTATACATAATGGGCTTACTGAAATCCTGTTCTCGTGGCATTCTGAATGCTGTCTGCAAGAAATGAGGCAATGAATGGCTCTGGTAAACGCATTTCAGATAGATTTTCTCATTATGAAACATGTTAAATTATATCATTTTCCATAGAAATAAAAATTGTCAGACAAAATAAATAAGAATTAAGAGATGAAGATAGCATAACATTAAAGTAGACACAAACCAGCATTCAATGCTAGCTATTATAGAATATATAGAGTAGACATGTGTACTGGCTAGTTTTGTGTGTCATCTTGACACAAGCTGAAGTTACAGAGAAAGGTACTTCGGTTGAGAAAATGCCTCTATGAGATCCAGGTGCAAGGAATTTTTTCAATTAGTGATCAAGGGGGAGGGCCCCTTGTGGGTGGTACCATCTGTGGGCTGGTAGTCTTGGGCTCTATAAGAAAGCCAGATGAGCAAGCCAGGAGAAGCAAACAAGCCTGTAAGAAACATCCCTCTATGGCCTCTGCATCAGCTCCTGCTCCTTGGCCTGCTTGAGTTCCACTCCTGACTTCTTTTAGTGATGAACAGCAGCATGGAAGTGTAAGCCGAATAAACCCTTTCCTCCTCAACTTGCATCTTGGTCATGATGTTTGTGCAGGAATAGAAACCCTGACTAAGACAAATTGGTACCAGCATAGTGGAGTATTCCTGTGACAACCTGACCTTGTTTTGAGGAGGACTGTGGAAGGACTTTGGATCTTTGAGCTAGAAGAGTCATGGGGATGTTAAGAGCTCTGTGGAATTTTCTGTAGGAGCTTGGAAGATAATGTTGAGAACAGTGCAAAAGATGGAGTCCTGGCTTGTGAAATTTCAGAGGGAAGATTAAAGACTCTTATCAGGGCCTTTGCTAGTTTGATTTAAGATTCTGTGCTTTTGGTTAGCTGGGGATGAAGAAGTCAGCTATGATTAACAAGATACCAGAACTACTAAAGCAAAACCATTGTATTACTGGGACTATTGATGTTGGTTAGCTGGAGCTAAGAAATTGGTGGTGATTGGGAAGAGACCAGCATCAATGAGTTAAAATCTTCTGAGAAGTGGTTTCTAAGAGCATGGAGGCTCCATTCCAGATATAGTCAGGGTTGTACCTTGTGCTGTGGCTGGACTTGGTAATGTGTAAGAGTCACCCAGGTGGTACTGGTTTTGAAGGCTTGAAGGAGTCATGAAGAGCAGCTGAGGCCTGGGCACTGTGAGAGGCAGAGGAAGGACTTTGGTGAAGGTGCAGCCTCAGTTACAATTGATGGCCCAGGACTGAAGGGGTCATGCAAAGGAGGTGAGGCTTGTCACCATGGGGAGAGCCTATGAGAGGCTGTTGGTAAAGCCTAGTTGCAGCGGAAGACAGCAGTGTTTCAGAGATGCCAGTACCATGAGCTGACCACCAAGAACAGCAGCAGCAGTGGAGTACAGGCATCTGAAGCCTAGGAGACAAGGTGTGTGCTGCAAAGGGCAGAGCTGGAGAAGTGACTCAAGCCCTTGAAGGAATTCAGAAGATCGTGAGTGGATCCCAGACATTGGATAGTTGGAGATTGGATGTTTAAAAGGAACTGAAATTTTAATATGTAAGAATTTGCAAAGACTGTGGGACTTTTAAAGTTATTTAGATCTTGGGGATGAATAAGAAAGTAAGGGTCAAGGCTTAATGATGATGTGTTTGTGTGTCAAGTTGACAAGGAGTCAATTGTATTGGCTAGTTTTGTGTGTCAAGTTGACACAAGCTGGAGTTATCACAGAGAAAGGAGCTTCAGTTGAGAAAATGCCTCTATGAGATCCAGGTATAAGGCATTTTCTCAATTAGTGATCAAGGGAGGAGGGCCCCCTGTGGGTGGTACCATCAGTGGGCTGGTAGTCTTGGGTTCTATAAGAGAGCAAGCTGAGCAAGCCAGGAGAGGCAAGCAAGCCAGTAAGCAGCATTCCTCTATGGCCTCTGCATCAGCTCCTGCTCCTTGGCCTGCTTAAGTTCCACTCCTGACTTCTTTTTGTGATGAACAGCAGCATGGAAGTGTAAGCTCAATAAACCCTTTTCTCCCCAACTTGCATCTTGGTCATGACGTTTGTGTAGGAATAAAAACCCTGGCTAAGACAACATGGACACTGCTAAGTATCAACAGTGATACAGAAATGAGCCATGGAAATGTTTAAAATATACTTGCAGTCTTCAAAGAAATATGGAAAGGCCAGAACATATTTTGATGGACTTAATGAACAATCTAATCTGGCTTTTCTCTATCTGACCCTATGTAGTATTTTGAAGAATAGTCTTTACAAATGTTTTTCAAGATTAAGTGTTAGAATCTAGACTTATTCTTCCTGTTTTGTTTATTTAGACTTGTATTTTATTACATGCTCTAATTAATGTAGCATGAACTTAATTATTTTCTAAGATCAAAACTCCCTGAAGGAACATATATTTTATCCTGCCCTGCTTTTTTAAAATGCACATAAAATATGATGGTAATTACAGCATTTGTGCATAAAGTTACCTGTACTTTATGAAGCATGTTCATGCATATTGATCTGCTTAGTAACTTTATTTTGTACTTAAAACTAAATCTCCAAGCTAAATTTATTATAGGTATTACACAAATACCCGAATAATAGGACAAAATGTCAGAGAATGCTATGTTAGTATTCAATACATATTTTCCACTTCTTTTCCAATTCCATATTTTTAATTCCAATTTCTTTCAGAGCACTAATATGCTTATTCTATATGTCCATTATTAATATGCTATAAGCATTCTTTGGAGTAAAACATCCTTTAAATATACTTAAAAGTGGTTAGAGGAACTTAAATCCACCATTTTCTACTAGTTCTAGATTTTATTCTGTAATTTTATACATCCTTTCTTTGATATAAAAACATTGAAAATTGTTTACCTAGTCTTACCCAGGACTTCAGTGAACCCTGTCAAAGAGGGGAAGGAAAGATTGTAGGAGTCAGAGAAGATTGAAGACACCAAAACGACATGGCCCACTGAATCTACTAAGCCAGGCTCATGCAGGCTCACAGAGATTGCAAAAGCAATCACATGACATGTAGGGGTCTGTACCAGGTCCTCTGTGTACATGTTGTGGCTTTTACCTTGGTGTTTTGTGAAACTTCTAACAGTGGGAAAAGTTCTGTCTCTGACTATTGCCTGTTCTTGAGTTTCTTTTCCTCCTATTTGTTTGTCTTGTCCAGCTTCAATGTGAGGATTTTTATTTTGTCTTATTTTATCTTTTTTATCCTCTTTGACATCTCTCTGAGGCCTATTCTTTTCTAAAGAGGAAATAGAGTGGAAGTGGATCAAGGGGAGATATTGGGGAGCTATGAAGAGTGGAAGGCAAAGAAATGCTGGTTGATGTGTATTATATCACAAGAGAGTCAATTTTAAATTTTAAAAAATCTAACTGTAAGAACTGAGTTTCTCTAGTATACAATATTTCCTAATAAGGTTATCACTTGAATACCTTCCATGGCTTTTAGAAAACAACATAATTCCCTTCAAACAGATTTACTATTCATTGACTGTTCTAGGTACATTTCTTTGAAAATATATCTCTGTGATTTTGACCTGTGTCAAAATTAATATTGAAACATAATTGACAATATGGAGTGACTGAGAAGTGATGAGGTCTTCATGAAATCCTCTAATTCTCAAAGCACTGCCTGAGAACTCTGGCCCAATAGCTCCTTTCTTCATGTTGGGTCCATACCTATGCTGGCACTTGGCTCTGACCTTGGTGCCAATATTACTTTCAGTCTTGGAGAATCAGGAAAAAAGAAAATCTGGCATAGTGTCCAGCCACTCTGACCTTGAATAACTGCAAAACAAGTTTTATTTGTCTACCTCAATGGAATCATTTTGCTGCTGTGAAGAACAAAACTTCTGTGCTATGGACCTTGGTCTTGAAGGACAAAGATAAAATAAAATTAGAGAGTCAGAGTTATATATTTGTTGCAAATATACATAAGCAGGAAACCAAGAAGGAACTATAGAAAGACATTCATCAATTCATTATTCTTCTGCACTGAGAAGACTCACAAATGGGATCAGTTGCTCTTAACAAACATGCTACACTCTGAAACTCAATGGATTATATAAAAGATGTATTCTATAGGTTCTACCACACTCATTAAAGGTGATGATACAAATGGAGGAGTGGGGGAAAAGGTGGGTCACTGGGAGCAGTACATTGTAGTGAGTGACATCAAGAAAAATCAAACCTCAGCTATTCAAATAAGATACACAGGACAACTGGAAAAGAGATCAGTTGTGAGCTGGATAAAAATATAGAATCTCAGATGTTTTCCCAGGAATAGTGAGAATTCCCATTTTACTAAGAGAGCATGGTGTTTCATTACATTATAACTTTAGTAAATTACCTATCCTAGAAAAGTCATGATTTCCCAGTTGTGTTCCATAAACTATCCGCAAGCCCAAAATAGAGGATTAAGGAGGTAGAGCTGTGTTTTCTACCCAGAGTTCTGTACCTGGACTATGAGGCAGAACAGTAAGCTGTCAATGATTGGGACTGACACTTCAGAATTACACTGCAGTACAGCAGAAATAATTAGAATTGTCTCAAAACCAAGGTATACCATTTATTAGTCCTCTGGTGGTGAGAAAGTCACTTAAGCCCTGTGAATCTGTTTTGTCACCTTTGCAGTAAGACTTTTACATAACATCAGATGAGAGAGCATAAATATTAGTACACTGTCAATTGTTACATATTTTATTATGTTAATATCTCTACCAACTGTAGTCCTGATATGAACTTGTTTTTAATGCCAAAATATAAAACTTACAGCTCTCTTGGTAAGCATCATGTACTGGCTAGTTTGTGTGTCAACTTGACACAAGCTGAAGTTATCACAGAGAAAAGAGTTTCAGTTGAGAAGATGCCTCCATGAGATCCAGCGGTAAGGCATTTTCTCAGTTAGTGATCAAGGGGGGAGGCCCTTGTGAGTGGTACCATCTGTGGGCTGGTAGTCTTGGGTTCTATAAGAAAGCAGGCTGAGCAAGCCAGGAGAAGCAAGCAAGCTAGTAAGCAGCATTCCTCCTTGACCTCTGTATCAACTCCTGCTCTTTGACCTGCTTGAGTTCCAGTCCTGACTTCCTTTCGTGATGAACAGCAGCATGGAGGTGTAAGCTCAATAAACCGTTTCCTCCCCAACTTACATCTTGGTCATGATGTTTGTGCAGGAATATAAACCCTGACTAAGACACATCACAAGAGTCAATATATAATACATGGAGAAACAAGTCCAATCAAATCATTAAGCCAAGAGAAAAATTGAAAATCTGGTTCAAATTAACACATTGGAATCCAAATTAATTTGACAAAAAGGATAAGATTACAGGGGCTCAGGGTCATATTTGGACATAGATTGTTTGAACTTAATTAGGAATTCCATAAAAAAACTTATAAGAGATATAATACTATATTGTTTAATAATAATATTTATTCAATAACCTGAAGGGGAACAATGCCACTCTTAGAACAGATTTTTCAATAATTCAAAGAAGAGATACAAATAATTAGATATACAAATGTACAATAATAAATGGTTTTCTAATCCTCATGTAGCTTCTAAACTCATTTAAGAGGTCAATAAACATGTTATAAATAATGGTGTCTGAGATTTAAAATTACCTGTAGAAGTTATAAAATTACGGAAACATTGATAATTACTATACAGAAAAATGATCATCACAGCAAAGTACTTAAACTTCTAAAATATTTTAAATGAGAGACTATGATAGAGGAAGCAGAGAAAGAAACATCACTCTCCTTACTAGAGTTATAAGAAAATCAATATAAAAGATGTAAATGTTGAAAATGACGTAAGTTTCCTATAGATGTGAGGTTTTAGATTTGGCATGGAAGTAAGAGTAAGGACTCAAAGTTGGTTCAGCTAAATTTCTAAAGTAATTTAATGAATGTGATAATAAGCAAACTTCAATACCTGGATTATCCAAGACTGGTTGCATAAACCTGTAACCCCATCTACTCAGGAGGTTGAAGTAAAAGGATTACAAGTACCTACAGCCTATAGTCTGGGATATCAAATACATTTAAATATAGCCTGGGCGTTTGAGCCATATTCTGTGTAATAATAAATAAAACACAAAAATAAGTCAGTGGCTGAGCACTTTCCTGGCATGTGTGTCTGGATTTAAACCCCAGTACCACTAACTAATGAATTAATAATTAATTAAATTTAATGTAAAGAAGTTAAAACCTGAATCCAATACATGTCTTAGTGTTCTATGTGCACCTTCTAAATGTTTATAGTTTCCAACATAGAGTATATGCCTTTTCTTGTTGCAGTGATAAAATACTCCAATAGAATCAACTTAAGGAAAAAGTTTATCTTAGCTCAAAATTCAAGATAAAATGCACATTGGCAGGAAAGTCAAGAAAGGAGCTTATGGTCACACTACATGCAGTGAGTAAGAAAGGGATGAATCCATGCCTGCTATTCATCTTGCGTTCTTTACTTTACATAGCCCAGGATATGCTGTCCAGTGAATGATCCTGCCCTCAACTGAGATTAGGTTTCCATCATCAATTAGTTTCTTCATCCCAACAGGCTTGTCCAGAGGCCTTTCTCCTAGGAGATTATAGATATTCTTACGTAGATAATTAACAATAACCTTAACAAACTATGGCCCCTCTTCATTCATGTTCTCTTAGCCTGAGGAGTAAAGATTGTATTATGGATGTCCTATTTGCAATTAGACACTCAGTGGTCATTTATTTTCTGAATTTTGCCCAGTTGGGAATCTCTGTAGTAGCCTCTGTCGGTTTGAAAAGAAGATGGTGATATTGTACCTGTGAACTCTCAGCAAGATTCTTGCCTGCACAAGGTCTGCAAAATCTATCCTGGTAAACGAGTCAACAGGCATAGAAGAAACTTTCAGATGTTCCCACCATTTGACGAATACCTACAGGCAGTCAATGCTCTTTAAGAAAGGAGAAACAGTTTTCTTTGGGGATCTTCCTGAACACATGGGCAACACTGACTAGAAGTCATAGGTTTGAAAAATCGCACATGCACACAACCATAAATATGCACATATAAAGTATAACTGTTAAAGCTGTTTGACAAGAAAGCACAAAACTTTGAAGGAAAAATTAAAACACATAACAATTTGCAAGGAAATTTGATTGGAAGTACTCTACATATATGAACAAGAATTTTCCCAGAACAGTTGAGTTATTAAATAAAATTATCAGTGATAAACATATTTCCTTATGAATTATTAGTCAAGAAGGCACCAAACATACCCAAAACAACACAAGATATTGTCATTACTTTTGTTTGCCCACTACAACCAAACGAAAAGGCCCTATTGTTGAAGACACTAGCTACTTAGACGGAAAACAATTTTAAACTGACTAGTAAATTCTCTCCCTCTTGCCTAGAATTCATACTACTAGAAGGTACTATGAGGCCATTGATAAGACATCATTGGATTTATACTGTGATGAACCCTACTTGCTGCAACAATGAACTACCAGGCTAAAAAAAAAAATGTACCTACTGGTTCAACAATGGAATGACTGTTAGATGAGAAAAACCTATTTTTTTACATTAAATTTGAGAACGCTTCCACAAAATAGAATTTTATGCCTGGTACTGCAAGCCTGATTAAAATCCCATAATCAGAGAGATCATAGGCCATAAGGAATCCTTATTGGTATTGTTTGACTAAATGGTTTCTACTGTCAAATGAATATTCATGGTTATACCTATAGAGTCATGCTATTATCTTTAGTCAAAAACACTCCTCAGTTCTCAGTGGTTAATGCAAAGATTCATAACTGGTTAAAATGCTAAAAAGAAAAGTGCTAATACTTATCCACAGAAGGTTAATCTATATAAACCTCTGCCGTGATAGTTTCTAGTAGAATGAGAAGAAATACTGTACAAGCTGGAAATTCAGGAAGAAAATTGTAAAATGTTGTCTTCTGGATATGGTATTTCTTTTGTACACATCACTTCACAGTTGCTGTGGCTTCCTGAACAAGATATGCACATTATCAAGACAGTAAGATTTCCAGTATAAAATGAGAAGTTAGAGCATGCTGATCCTTCATCCCTTGCAGAAGAGCTATTGGAATTGCATTCACATATCTTTGGGAATGTGGACAGTGGTAAGTTGTTTGTGTCCCCACTGATGGTCTTAGATTCATTCTCATATCATCAACAATAATAATAATGATAGAATCTATGAAGTCAGGAAGTTGATAAGCTGATAGGTCTTGAATAGATTTAGAAAGATGTAGTGGGGAATAAATAAAAGCAAAGCAAACTATGTACATGTATGAAATTTTCAAGTAGTAAATAAAAATATCATAGAAAAGTAAAAAATTTCAAAGAAAAAAATATAAAGAAAACTCAGCAAATTAATTGGAGGATACAAGTATTGTATATATACCCCAAAGAATCTAGTTTGTCATATACCACAAACAGACTTATAGAATCTTGTTTATTGTGATATTATTAACATTATCAAACTTATAGAATCAGTCTAGATGGTCATCAATAGATGAATAAATGAGAAATTTGGTATAAATATAATACAGTTGTAATAACATGTTAAAAATTGGAACTATAATTACATCTTTTCCACCCTTCCTTCCCTACTCAGCAGCCCCTTCTAGCTACTCTCCCTCCAACACCTCCCAGGCACCCACAATTTCAAGTTGATTGCCATTTCTTTGATTATTATTGATGAACATTTATACCAATGTATGTTTATATATGTGTATATACACATATATGTCTAATTTGTATACCTTTTTGTTGTTTCATATAAATGGTTTCAAGGGTGACTATTTGCTTTGAACAAGTAATAAGGGGTTTATCCTTGGAAAAAGCTAATTATTCTTTAACAAGAAGTTATTAGTTACCTGTAGTACTTTACCTAGGATGGGACTTTATGACAATTTCTCCATTTCACAACATGGCCATCGATATTTTCATTGTAAAAAACTAAACTATGACTGGAGGGAAAATATATTGAGCTAGAGAAAATCATGCCAAGTGAAATATGGCTAACTCAGAAATACACAGATTACAAGTTTACACACACACGCACACATGAAAAACCCGTATTGGTTGTTCAATCCCTGGGCAGGTGGAGTATGTGTCCTTGTTATATGTTGGAGCATCTTTTGGGTATATGTCCAGTAGTAATATAGCTGGGTCTTCTGCTAAAACTATTTTTAGTTTTTTGAGGAACCATCAGATTGTTTTTGTGACTGGATTTACCAGCAATGGAGGAGTGTTCCTCATCCTCTCTTTGTCTACATCCTTGCCAGTATCTTCTGTCACCTAGGTTTTTTTATCTTAGCCTTTCTGATTGGTGTGAAGTGGATTCTCAGGGTTGTTTTGATTTGCATTTCCATGATGACTAAGGATGTTGAACATTTCTTTAGGTGCTTCTCAGCCATTAAAATTTCCTCAGTTGAGAATTCTCTGTTTAGCTCTCTTCCCCATTTTTTGATAGGGTTATTTGGTTCTCTGGAGTCTAGCTTCTTGAGTTCTTTGTATGTATTGGATATTAGCCCTCTATTGGATATAGGATTGGTAATGATCGTTTCCCAATCTGTTGATTGTTGTTTTGTCCTACTGACAGTGTCCTTTGCCTTACAGAAGCTTTGCACTTTTATGAGGTCTCATTTTTCTATTGTTGATCTTAGAGCATAAGCCATTGGCAATTCTGTTCAGAAAACTTCCCCCTATACCAATGTGTTTGAGACTCTTTCCCACTTTCTCATCTATTAGTTTCAGCATATCTGGCTTTTTTATTCAAGTGTTCAGGTTAGGAGGAAGGGAGAGGTAGCAGCTCAAATACAAGATCCTCAACAGTCCATTTCTCAGGCTAAAGTTACTGAAACTAGGGGGTAGTAGAAGAGTTATATCTGAGAAATATATTCAATATATATTCAAATATATTCAACATATACATGGAGTTTGGAAATCTTCTGTATTCCACCCAAACCTTTTAAATCCCTAGTGCTTGATAACCAAAGATATAATCCACAGAGAAAAAACATCAAGTAGGGGAAAGAGAGGGGGAGGGGGAGGAGGAAAAGAAAGGCAGACAAAGACAGAGAGGTGTTATTATAGTAGGCAACTTTCAAGTTATTTTAAATGGAAACTGTTGTTCTTTCTATTAATGGCAGTGCCAGAAGGAGTGATAATACACTTATTATATTAGTGATGAAGAGACATTTTAGTTTAGTTACACTACTATTTTATTTATCATGTGTTAGAATGTAATAGATGTTACTTAAGCTCTCTAAGCCTTATGATTTTAAATTCAAAAGAGCAATGAGGATGACAGTACTTTCAACTGGAGTATGTTTTAGGATGAAATGAGATCATCTTAGATAAATAAGAACTAAGAAGGAACAACTGACTGGAGATTCTTCTATAACATAATAAATGTTAATTCAGTATTATAACCTCATGCTTAATAAAACCATCAACTGATTATTCATAGATTTTACTTCAAAAGAGACAATGAATTTCCACAGAATTCTAATGTTAGAGTTCTTTGACTGGAAACTCTGCATAGTTGCTTTACAAAAATAAAAAAGACTGTGTAAGTGATTCTGATTTATGAAGATCATTTAGTTAAAAAGTGAATGTTTAGAAATAAGATTTCAAGAAGTATTATGTATCTTTTTGGATTATCTTCTCTTGAAAATGCCTGCAGAAATCTTTGACAGTTTCTATATGAAGAGGCTGTTTTACAGGGCTTATATAGTGCAATAACAGTTGCATTTGACAGTTTATATACAATGTTATAATCTTAGGTTGTGTATGTACATGTGTGTACATATGTTCCTGAGAACTCAAATCCTGAATGAATTGAGGCAGACAGCCATATGTTTTACCATTTGCATACATATATACTACATGTAGTATATGAGTTCTACAATAGATTATTTGAATTGCATTTAATTCAACAGGAAAGCATTTTTCTTTAAGTAATTTTTGGTAGTCTTTCTCTCTTGTAGAGAGTTGAGAACCACAGAATGCTTCCATATTCCCTCTATCTTATCATGCTCCCCTTGTAACTCAAATCTCACAAGTCAAACCTTGGATTAATAGCTCATACACACTAATCAAAAGCATATACTTCTTGAAATAAATTAAATCCAGTTGGCATGAGAATCTTTTCTAGTTTCTGGAGTAATATGTTTGAGTACTCTTTGGCAACTTGAAAATAAAAAGGACTAAAACCTTTGAGGGTATATTCTTTCAATAAAATGTTTTGGAACATGAAACATTCCTCAGAAACTACTGAAAAATTGATCCACAGTTGATATTTAGGGAAAATGTGTTTCTTATTATTTGTATAGGAACTTATTCCATGCTTCAGATATATGAATCTTGATGAGTTTTTTTAACCATTATCTAGTCATTGTCAAACTCAATATTGCCTAGGAAAAGCTAGTTCATGTTATTTTAGAATGAATATATTCCAATAGAGCTACATTAAATATTCAGAACACCACTGATAAGGTACATTGAATAATATCATCAATGCAAATATATATGAGAATTAATTAATTAATTAATTTGGTTTTTCGAGGCAGGGTTTTTCTGTATAGCTCTGGCTGTCTTGGAACTCACTCTGTAGACCAGACTGGCCTCAAACTCAGAAATCCGTCTGCCTCTGCCTCCGGAGTACTGGGATTAAAGGCATGCGCCACCACTGCCTGGTGAGAATTTAAAATTATGATGTCTGTAAAGCAATCCTATAATTATTAGACTGCAGGTAAATTTCAAATAAAATGATATGGCCTTCATTTACAATGAGTAACCAAAGGCAGACATTATTTCAAGCAGTTCTATTTTATGGCATTTAATTGTTTCATATGCCTCAATGTTAATCTTGTCAGCATAATTGACAAAAATTTAAAAAAAAGTTATATATCATGGAACTAGTAGTGGTTACTCATTTTTAGGATGTGGAATATAGGATATAGTATTAGCCAACATGTATTTATCAATTCATTGACCACTAGTGTTGGTTACTGGTCTTACCTTTGTCTCATTGAATTAGTTTATTAGCAAAGAGTTAGTGTCCTTTAAATAATGACCTAGTCATTATCATTCTGAATGCAGTGCTCTATGAGTTTTCTAGTTAGAGTATAATTGCAAGTGTCAAACTCATTTAATATCATCACCTCTAATGGCTATCAGAAAATTAAGGATACTCAGAAAGATAATGGCTAGATTTGCATCTTCTAGTATGAAATCAGATTCCATCTAAAATGTTTAGAAAGTTAGTAATGATGGAGAGAAGGCACTGTCTGGTACATTATGACACAAATGAGAAGACTTATGATTTAAAGCTTCAAGGAAAATGTCAACAAAATATAAAGGATGTTTTATGTATAAGAGTACCTAGGGACTAGTTGATAAATAGGATGGGTAGAGAGGATATGTTATCTATTTTGTGTTATTAATCTTATTTGTTTTCATAATATTCCATAAAATGTAAGAAAGGTGTTGCTAAACTATACAATTACCTGTCACTCTACACTCTGCTTCAAAGTAGCATGTCACCTTTTCTATCAGTTGAAAACATTAAAATGCTGCATGAAGCAAACTTGCCATAAATAATCACTCACAGGAATACTGGGCAATTAAAAATAACCTCTTGCGATAAGTCAGTTAAATGTGGGCATGGAAAATGAGCACTAATTTTACATGAATTTAAGATCAGATAGGAGGTGTATTTAGCCAATATTCTAACTCTGGTACCAGTATGGAGCAAAGGAAGTAGAGACACCTCATGATTGCATTTGGAATGTAAGTAACATCTATCAAAATAGCCTTGAATCAGGGTCTCATGCATTCCAAACTAGCCTCAAATTCACTGAATATACATCCTGAGTAGTAGGATTAGAGACTTTTTATCATCACATTTTCCTTTTGTTATGTTTTGTTTGTTCTTTGTCACTAAGGATGAGGTCTACAGATTCATGTACATTAGTCAGGCATATTTCTAAACCAAGAACATCCTCAATCCAGAAATAGGAATTGAAAAAAAAAATCAGAAATGGAGAGAAAATAAACAGGAGTTTTTCTTCCAGGCTTAAACATCACAAGTTTTTGGGTTTTGTTTCTTATTTCCATCTTTCTTTATTAGTGAAGTTTTGTAATTAAACTCAACATGAATCTGGAATAAAGTTTGATTCCAGGAAGTTGTGGTGGCTCGCACCTATAATTCTAGTATTTGTAGGTATAGGTAGAGAAATCAAAAGGTGAAGGTTACTATGGGCTTCAAACAGAGAATATGCCTCAAAATAGAGTATATATATAACAATAAAGGTTATGACCATATTCTTTTAGTCACTGAGGCTGACTGAATCAGATAGTGAAACAAAGGATTATCATTCAAAACAAATACAAAAACAAAACATTCTTAAATTTCACTGCTTGCTTCTAAATGTAAACCAAGAGATTCATAAACATCACAAAATAGTTGTAATATAATGTTATCCGGGAGGTAATAAATGATAGTATAGCAATCAATTTTTTCCTGGACTTTGAGATTTTTGTAACTTTTCAGAAGTATTATGGAGAATATATACAGACTAGGAGAAGAAGGAATAAAATACAAAGAAGAATGCAGAATACAAACAAAGGACAAAGCTGGGCAGTGGTGGCACATGCCTTTAATCCCAGCACTTGGGAAGCAGAGGCAGGTAGATTTCTGAGTTCGAGGCCAGCCTGGTCTACAGAGTGAGTTCTAGGACAGCCAGGGTTTCTCTGTGTAGCCCTGGCTGTCCTAG